>JAFEUB010001396.1:5000-27500 GCA_024529925.1 Ophthalmolycus amberensis
TCCTGGACTTGTTGGCCTCTAAAGAGTCAGTAGATCGTGGACTTGTTGGTCTCTAATGAGTCAGTTAGATCCTGGACTTGTTGGTCTCTGAAGGGTCAGGAGATCCTGGACTTGTTGGTCTCTAAAGGGTCAGGAGATCCTGGACTTGTTGGTCTCTAAAGGGTCATTAGATCCTAGACTTGTTGGTCTCTAAAGAGTCAGTAGATCATGGACTTGTTGGTCTCTAAAGGGTGAACTGCGTGCCATCTGGACTACCAGCTGAGTTCATGGATCTGATCTGAGTCAATAGAGTTGGACTAGGTTTTGGCTGAGCTGCTGGTCTCTTTCTGTGTCCCGTCCAGGATCTGAACTCTCTCTGAGACTCTTGAGTGCAAAAAACATCAATGAAAGTCAAATGAAAATGTAAATTTCAGAGCACATTTTGCTTTTGTTCTCTGGTTGTCGGGTTTTTCTTCCAGAAACTTCTTAGATTCTTACTGGCAACATGTGAATAGATCTGACCCTGACACTCACACACACACACACACACACACACACACACACACTCTCCATGCCTCTCGTCTCACGATTCTTCTTTCATATGGTTTTTTCTTTTTTAAATGTTTTATTGTTGTACATATTCTCGATCCTGCACGCTCTTATGTCCCACATCTGTCTCCTCCTCAACGTTTCCCTTAAACCTCCGTCTTGCTGTCATCTAATTTTAGTCCTGTCGCCCTCCCGTCTCTGTGTGTCTTGGCAGTGTGTTCTGACTGACACATCCTTTCATGGAGAGGATGAGTAGATTAAAATGAACTCAAGCCAGCTAGTGGAGCTACACTGAGAGCTTTACACAACCAAACGCACACACAAGCCGACACACAGATGACGTCTTCTTTGGAAAGCTCATATTATTCATTTACTTTGTGCTAATGTTGGTCATCTCCAGTGTTCTTTCTGCATGTTGTTCGGATGCATTTAAGAATATGGAAAAAGGTCTCGTTCAGGTCGGTGCAGTAGCACGAAGGCGTTTAGGAGGACACACACATGTTCTGTTTCCTACGAGCAAGCAAGATGAATTCAGTGGAGAGTTTGAGAGTTTGTGAAGCTGACTGAACGACGCTTACTTTGTGGTCATCAGGATGCTCTAGTTAGAGACACCGACATTATATTTCACAATAAGGTCACCGTTGATTGAGTTGATTTATTCAGCGGGACCACCGCAGTGTCTTAGCCCGCTAACGTTAGCTAGCTCAGCTAGCAAGTTGAAGTGTGCCACTATGTAGCCGTAGCGCATTACATAGAAAGTGAAGGTAAAAGTAGTCAAATGTAACGTAAGACACGTCCGACTTGTTTGCTTCCTGTATTTTCCTGAATATTCCATCAAACTCTTTCTCAAGAACACCTTCAGAGTTCAGATTGATTTCCTGCCTTCTAACCCTGGAGGGTTCGTACTAAAACTCTAAACCAGCCGCTAACCTCGCATGTTATAGATAATCCATCACGGTGAGACAGCGCTCTGTTTGCAGATGTGCACTGGGACCTCTCTGCCTGTTGGTGGGTTTAAAAACCCAAAAGTAAGACTTCAGGGTCGGCTGTTGCGAAGCAAACTTACCAAATGATCTTTTCTTTTCACTTCGTCTGGTTGTTTGGTTTCGACTTCTCGTCGACACTCAGCAGCTCGTCTGGGTCTCAGATATCTGGACGTCCTTGAAAGCTCCACGAGGAGAGTTTTGGGCGGACGGAAGTAAAAAGAAACACTTGATCAAATAGAAGCCATGAATTATCTGTGATGGACTATTTATTCTCAAGCTACTTTGAATTCAATTTGAATTTCTTTTCAAGTGGAAGTTGACAGTTCTCTCAGTGTGAAATCAAACACAACACGGAGGCAGGAAGTAGAAAACGGAACTGCTCTCTGAGATGGAAAGAAGTCTTTTGAACTTCAACTAATGTGCCGTTAATGTCTGCAAACATGCAAAGACATTCAAAGGCTGGACTTTAAGAGAGGACATGAACACCAGCACTGCTCCTGGGATTCATAGCATTCGTGCTTTCTGTGGTTTCTGATGAGATCTCTGCATCAGAATCAGGGTTCAGGGTCCAGAGACTCCGGTGCTGTGGTATCGATCAGTAATAACACAAATATGTAATTCAGACAGTGAGTCCATTATTTGAACAAAGGTCAGCCAGAGTATGTCCAGTTCATTAAGCAATGTACACGATGGATCGCTCTCGCCTGGTTCCATCAGCCATGACCTTTAACCTCACCAGCATGAGCACAAACACACTTCCTCTGAATCAATAACACTCTTTATTATATGTTAAATAAGTCGTTTAAGGTATCAGCCAAAATAACCCAGCGCCAAGTTGTGTCAAATGATACCTGCAACCCATCCTGTTGGTGCCCAGATCTAGATTAACACAGACTGTACACTCCACAGAGCTGTGTTATTATGCTGCTAGCAGCTAACAGTGCTGACGGAGCTCACAGTGTTAACCTGCGGGGTTAACAACGCGAGGTTCAGGGTGCGGCGCTGTATGGGGAACCACAGCTCCATCAGCATGAAGTCCTTTAAGGGTACTCTATTGTCTGTACTCCTTAAACGATTACCGACTCTAAACACAAGGTTAGTTTAGTTTTTCCATAAACAGGAAGAACTTAAACTGGAATTAAATTGTTGTGTTGAATGAACGAACACATGATTGTGTTGCAATCAGAACCTTTGATTGTTTTTAAATGATTTGAAAGCGCTGCAGCTGATCAGGTCCTCTGAACAATGAGCCACATTGATGACGTGTGTGTGTGTGTGTGTGTGTGTGTGTGTTAACAGGGAGGTGATTGTCTGTCGATACTCTGTTAGCTGCAGCGTCTTAAAGGCCGCTCTGACTCTGACCATCATCCCTCCGTCTGCTACATAAACAGCGGCGGAGCTTCAATCTTCCAGCCGGCCGACTGAGTCATTGACTAGGTTAACAGACTCGGGCCGCTCGCCCGTGGCCTTGTTCCTCTCCTCGTTCTGGCTCATTAGGGACGTCGGGCCTCCTTTCTTTTTTTTTAAGTTCCGTCGTGGAGGAGCAGAACCCGACCGCTTTACACGGCTGTTAGAACATTTTGACATGCAGACATCCGAGCGACGAAACGGCGTGACGGCCTGTTATTTGTTCCATTAAAAGATGTGAGACGTTGGGTTCTCTCAGGCTCTGTGGCTGGTTTACAGTGTGTGTGTGTGTGTGTGTGTGTGTGTGTGTGAGTGTGTGTGTGAGAGAGTGAGACGTCAAACGATGCATTCGATGTGTGTGAGCCGGTTTCAATCCACACGTTTGTGTCGACATGTATCTGAATATCTTGCAGACACGTTTGTGCTCTTGGCAGATATTATGTATTTGTGTCCCACGTGAACTTGTGTCCTCGTGGGACACAGACGGTGTCTCTATAACGTCCAGATCTATGTGCACGGCTCTGTACCATTGTACGAGTCCATGTGTCTGCGTGCTGCAGGGGGGGGGCTCGATCACAGCCGAGACGCCCCGCGGTGCCTCAACGTGAGAATAATGCATGTGGAAATTCACCCTGTCATTTGGCCAGCGGGGCGTCTGCTTCCTCCCACAACACCTGCTAGCTATGAAATGAATATGAGAGCGCAGCCTCAGCACCGGTCCACATGGAGGACACTGATTGATGCTTCAGAGATGGAGGGAGGAAAGAGAAGAGCAGGAAGCAGGAAGGAGAGAAGGTCGAGTGGCCAGAGGAGGAAATATGATTGAAGAGCGAGTGAAAGAAGAGGCTGGAGGGAAGAGTGATGGAGGAGGAGATGTAAGAGCAGCTGCCTGAAGAGAGGACACGGCAGAGAGCTGGGGGACAGAGGGGTGAGTGGACGGATCGATGGATACTGGTCTTACTGGTGTATCTGATGCTCTGAAGAACGCCCAGAAACCTCATTGAGAGCTGATGCACTCCTGGACATCTCTGTGTGGTGATGTGGGTCAACATGAAGTTAAAGCACATGCTCGCTGTGTGACACTGTGGTCAGCGATGCTGCATATGTGGAAACATGCTCTCGCTTTCCTTTAGATGGTGTAGCTTCAGATCAGCCACCGTGCATCACGCCGTACATCCTGCTGCTGTCACAGCTCAGGAACATCATGCTGGTCTGTGGATAGTCTGAGAGTCCTGCAGAGAACATCTGATAACATCAAGTTACCAACACGACATGTGTGTAAATGTTCAAGTATTGCTGTGATGAATAAAGTGAGGACGACTTGGACGTCGCTACAATTCTCTCTTTCACTGAGATTCTGTTCTTGGAAATACGTCCCCTGCTGCAGCTTCTATTGGCTGTAAATCAATTGATTCGTGTTGTTAGAATGCAACTCGCACTTTCTGTAATAAATAACAATAATTATTTGTTGTAGAAAAAGGTGAGAAGCTGAATGTGTGGGGGAGGAGCTGAGGTTAAAGCAGGTTTAACATGTTTGCATTGCATTGATGTGAAGTCGTTAGTGCAACAGCAGCAATAATATATATATATATCATTTTATAGTTTCCTCATAACATGTCATCCTATATTTCATATTTCTTCAGTTGAAAACTCAAGTGCATGCTGTGAGAAGGTCCTTGGAACATTTAAGTCTTAAATGATGCGTCAGGAGGAATAAACCTCGATTGAACATCATTTAGAAACATTTAGAAACATTTAGAAACATTTAGAAACATTCAGAAACATTTAGAAACATTCAGAAACATTTAGAAACATTTAGAAACATTTAGAAACATTTAGAAACATTTAGAAACATTTAGAAACATTTAGAAACATTCAGAAACATTTAGAAACATTTAGAAACATTCAGAAACATTTAGAAACATTTAGAAACATTTAGAAACATTCAGAAACATTTAGAAACATTTAGAAACATTTAGAAACATTCAGAAACATTCAGAAACATTTAGAAACATTTAGAAACATTTGGAAACATTTGGAAACATTTAGAAACATTCAGAAACATTTAGAAACATTTAGAAACATTTAGAACATTTAGAAACATTCAGAAACATTTAGAAACATTTAGAAACATTCAGAAACATTTAGAAACATTTAGAAAACATTTAGAAACATTCAGAAACATTTAGAAACATTCTGAAACATTTAGAAACATTCAGAAACATTTAGAAACATTCTGAAACATTTAGAAACATTCAGAAACATTAGAAACATTCAGAAACATTCAGAAACATTTAGAAACATTCAGAAACATTTAGAAACATTCAGAAACATTTAGAAACATTTAGAAACATTGGAAACATTTTAGAAACATTCAGAAACATTTAGAAACATTTAGAAACATTTGGAAACATTTGGAAACATTTAGAACATTCAGAAACATTCTAAACATTTAGAACATTACATTTGGAAACATTTGGAAACATTTAGAAACATTCAGAAACATTTAGAAACATTTAGAAACATTTAGAAACATTCAGAAACATTTAGAAACATTTGGAAACATTTAGAAACATTTAGAAACATTCAGAAACATTTAGAAACATTTAGAAACATTTAGAAACATTCGGAAACATTTGGAAACATTTAGAAACATTTAGAAACATTTAGAAACATTCAGAAACATTTAGAAACATTTAGAAACATTTAGAAACATTCGGAAACATTTAGAAACATTTAGAAACATTTAGAAACATTTAGAAACATTTAGAAACATTCGGAAACATTTGGAAACATTTAGAAACATTTAGAAACATTTAGAAACATTTAGAAACATTTGGAAACATTTAGAAACATTTAGAAACATTTCTACAACTGACCCGTAGAAACAGAACGTGTTCCGTCAAAACAAAACATCCAAAGATCCATCGTCTAAAGGCCAGAGCTCTGGGTGGAGATGATATTTAATGAGTGTAACATTTAAAGGTGGTTGTTGGCAGTGATTTGAAGGTAAATGATGAAGCCGTCCTGACTCCAGAAGGTGATGCTGCTGCTGTTTGTTGACAGCGTGAAGGTGTTGGAACGAACGAGAGTCTTTCCTTCAACACACACGACTTCTCATTGAGAAGGATTCGTGTTCAGAGCAGGAAGTCACAGCGCGGTGGGACGAGATGTTCCTCCTGTGAGGAGCGTTCACGGAGTATCATCAGAGTGTGAGTGTGTGTGTGTGTGTGTTATAAGTACTAATGTGTGATGATTCATATGATGTGAATGATATGAAATGAATCTTTAGTGTGTGTGAATGATAATATCTTTCCTGTAGATTATAATGTAACAACATTTGAAGATGAGGGTTCAGAGTTGTGTGTTCATAATGTTCAGAACTGCACAGTAATACGTTCACTGTCGCTGTAATCAAACCTCACTCATCACCATGTAGACATGAACACAGGGAGAGAGGACGAGCTCCGTTAACTACTGAGCTACGTTAGAAACGCAAACATTGGTCTTCCAGATGTGTTGTTCTTCATGCAGCAGACACTCTGCTGTCACACATGCAGACAATCGGTGCTGGAACATGTGAGCTGTTGACGAACATCACAGATGATGAAGTCGAGCTAAACTTCACTGACTTGAACCCGCTCGTTCTTCAGCAGGTCATCTTCTGTCGTCTCCTCGTTATGCGTCTCAATTAACTTCTGATCCAACGTCTGAGAGTCAAGACTGCGCTGAAGTGTCCTCACGTTGGAATAGTCTTTCTTCTGAACTCTTATAAACTCATAACAAAGTCTCCATAGAAACACGTGACATCATTCCTGCAGCGTCTGACCTCCAAGATACTGAAAGGTGTTAAAGACCGTCTGTTCACTCAATGCTTCCTTAGTTATCTATTTTACTCTTCTACTTTTGTTTTTGGGAAGATTTTACGTAAAAACTAAAGTTATGTTCAGGCAACAAAAGCACTTAGTTTGGTTTCGGATAAAAGCTCAGATCTTAAAATAACTATGTTGAGTTTTGGCAGCAAAAGCATGACGCCGTATCAAACAGCGGCCTGTTGGACCCGTGCACAGACGTCATGTTGTTAGATATTAACAACAGGTGTGACTGTTGCTTCGTCATGTGGATGCATTGAATAGACGCAGAAAAACAGACAATTTCCATTAAGTTGCATTTAGTGACTATTTCCCGCCCTGTAATGAAACTGCTCAGCTGAGGTCACCTGAAGATGCATCTTCACTGTTAAAGGAGGCGCAGCCGGCCGCTCGTCTGCTCCGTGGTTCTTAACTCCCCTCAGAGGCGCGAGGGGGAAACAGAGTTCACTTCAGGGAGTAAAGGTGACGTGAGGAGAGGAGCTGACACACAGATGGTCATTTTGGGGGAAGAAGGAGAACAAAAAGGGGCGACTTGATGCCACGGGGTGTCATGGTGTTCATGCTTTATTCAAATCAGCATCATTTCAATGAAACTTCTTCTAATTATGCAGAAAGAGACGAGGACGTAGACGTGGATGCTTGTTGCTCAGTGAATGTGAGTCCAGGTCATGTGACCCGGTCGCTTCTGATGCTCTTATTCCACCGAGTACACGGCACGGCGGCGGAGGTCTGCGAGGGATCAAGAAGAAGTTCACAGGTTTTCAGAGCTGTAATCTTGACGGATGAGCCGCCGCCGCTCTCGAGATTACCTGCCCCCCCCCCCCCCCCCCCCCCGCTGTATCACAGGACTTATGTAAATGAGAGCGCTGCCCAAGATTAAGCTAGTGAACACGAGGACAACTGTAGGAAGTTAAAGGGTGCGTATGCAGGAATGTGTATGATATTAAAGATAAAGGTAATGGAAAAAGACTCGTCTCCCCCTTCATCGCCTTCCTTTCCTCCTCTCCCCTTCTCCTCTCCCCCTTTCATCTCCTTCCTTTCCTCCTCTCCCCTTCTCCTCTCCCCCTTTCATCGCCTTCCTTTCCTCCTCTCCCCTTCTCCTCTCCCCCTTTCATCTCCTTCCTTTCCTCCTCTCCCCTTCTCCTCTCCCCCTCTCATCTCCTTCCTTTCCTCCTCCCCCTCTCATCTCCTTCCTTTCCTCCTCTCCCCCTCTCCTCTCCTACCTTTCCTCCTCTCCCCTTCTCCTCTCCCCCTCTCCTCTCCTTCCCTCCTCTCTCCCTCTCCTCTCCTTCCTTTCCTCCTCTCCCCCTTCATCTCCTTCATTTTCTCCTCTCCCCCTCTCCTCTCCTTCCTTTCCTCCTCTCCCCCTCTCCTCTCCTTCCTTTCCTCCTCTCTCCCTCTCCTCTCCTTCCTTTCCTCCTCTCTCCCTCTCCTCTCCTTCCTTTCCTCCTCTCCCTCTCCTCTCCTTCCTTTCCTCCTCTCCCCCTTCATCTCCTTCATTTTCTCCTCTCCCCTTCTCCTCTCCCCCTCTCATCTCCTTCCTTTCCTCCTCTCCCCCTCTCCTCTCCCCTTCTCCTCTCCCCCTCTCATCTCCTTCCTTTCCTCCTCTCCCCCTCTCCTCTCCTACCTTTCCTCCTCTCCCTTCTCCTCTCCCCTCTCATCTCCTTCCTTTCCTCCTCTCCCCCTCTCATCTCCTTCCTTTCCTCCTCTCCCCCTCTCCTCTCCTTCCTTTCCTCCTCTCCCCCTTCATCTCCTTCATTTTCTCCTCTCCCCCTCTCCTCTCCTTCCTTTCCTCCTCTCCCCCTCTCCTCTCCTTCCTTTCCTCCTCTCTCCCTCTCCTCTCCTTCCTTTCCTCCTCTCTCCCTCTCCTCTCCTTCCTTTCCTCCTATCCCTCTCCTCTCCTTCCTTTCCTCCTCTCCCCCTTCATCTCCTTCCTTTCCTCCTCTCCCCCTCTCCTCTCCTTCATTTTCTCCTCTCCCCCTCTCCTCTCCTTCCTTTCCTCCTCTCCCCCTCTCCTCTCCTTCCTTTCCTCCTCTTAATATTAATATTATAGAGGTGGAGGCTTCAAATAAGCCAAGTTGGCTTTCTGTCTCTTCCTGAACTGTGATTCATTTATTTCTGTTATGTTTGATTATTTTAGATTTTGTTGTTTGAATTGTGCAAAATAAATAACTCTAACTCTAACTCTCCCCCTCTCATCTCCTTCCTTTCCTCCTCTCCCCCTCTCCTCTCCTTCATTTTCTCCTCTCCCCTTCTCCTCTCCCCCTCTCATCTCCTTCCTTTCCTCCTCTCCCCCTTCATCTCCTTCATTTTCTCCTCTCCCCCTCTCCTCTCCTACCTTTCCTCCTCTCCCCTTCTCCTCTCCCCCTCTCATCTCCTTCCTTTCCTCCTCTCCCCCTCTCCTCTCCTCCTTCCTCCTCTCCCCCTCTCATCTCCTTCCTTTCCTCCTCTCCCCCTCTCCTCTCCTACCTTTCCTCCTCTCCCCTTCTCCTCTCCCCCTCTCATCTCCTTCCTTTCCTCCTCTCCCCCTCTCATCTCCTTCCTTTCCTCCTCTCCCCCTCTCCTCTCCTTCCTTTCCTCCTCTCCCCTTCTCCTCTCCCCCTCTCATCTCCTTCCTTTCCTCCTCTCCCCCTCTCCTCTCCCCTTCTCCTCTCCCCCTCTCATCTCCTTCCTTTCCTCCTCTCCCCCTCTCCTCTCCTACCTTTCCTCCTCTCCCCTTCTCCTCTCCCCCTCTCATCTCCTTCCTTTCCTCCTCTCCCCCTCTCATCTCCTTCCTTTCCTCCTCTCCCCCTCTCCTCTCCTTCCTTTCCTCCTCTCCCCCTCTCCTCTCCTTCATTTTCTCCTCTCCCCCTCTCATCTCCTTCCTTTCCTCCTCTCCCCCTCTCATCTCCTTCCTTTCCTCCTCTCCCCCTCTCCTCTCCTACCTTTCCTCCTCTCCCCTTCTCCTCTCCCCCTCTCATCTCCTTTCTTTCCTCCTCTCCCCCTCTCCTCTCCCCTTCTCCTCTCCCCCTCTCATCTCCTTCCTTTCCTCCTCTCCCCCTCTCCTCTCCTTCATTTTCTCCTCTCCCCCTCTCCTCTCCTTCCTTTCCTCCTCTCCCCCTCTCCTCTCCTACCTTTCCTCCTCTCCCCCTCTCCTCTCCTACCTTTCCTCCTCTCCTCTCCCCCTCTCCTCTCCTTCCTTTCCTCCTCTCCCCCTCTCCTCTCCTTCCTTTCCTCCTCTCCTCTCCCCCTCTCCTCTCCTTCCTTTCCTCCTCTCCCCCTCTCCTCTCCTTCCTTTCCTCCTCTCCCCCTCTCCTCTCCTTCCTTTCCTCCTCTCCCCCTCTCCTCTCCTTCCTTTCCTCCTCTCCTCTCCCCCTCTCCTCTCCTTCCTTTCCTCCTCTCCCCCTCTCCTCTCCTTCCTTTCCTCCTCTCCCCCTCTCCTCTCCTTCCTTTCCTCCTCTCCCCCTCTCCTCTCCTTCCTTTCCTCCTCTCCCCCTCTCCTCTCCTACCTTTCCTCCTCTCCTTCCTTTCCTCCTCTCCCCCTCTCCTCTCCTTCCTTTCCTCCTCTCCCCCTCTCCTCTCCTTCCTTTCCTCCTCTCCCCCTCTCCTCTCCTTCCTTTCCTCCTCTCCCCCTCTCCTCTCCTACCTTTCCTCCTCTCCTCTCCCCTCTCCTCTCCTTCCTTTCCCCCTCTCCTCTCCCCTTCTCATCTCCTTCCTTTCCTCCTCTCCTCTCCTCTCGTCTCCTCTCCTCTCTCTTTTCTTCTCGACGCTTCTCTCATTTCACCTGAGTTCATTTTCTTTTCCTCAGCATGTGCCTCGTCTTTCTTCTCTTACTTCTCCTCCTCTCCTTTGATTATTTCACTCCCTCCCTCCCCTCCTTTTCCTCTCTCCTCCTCCTCACCCTCTCCACTCTCCTCTCACTGTCGTCCTCTTCTTCTCATCCTCCCATTATGTTTGTTTGGGTTTTTCATTGAACTATTCTTAAACATAGAAACAACCTGCAGCTGCCAGCGTAGCGTCAGTAGAACGACTCGGTGAGCTCGGTGTCGTCCTCTTCCTGTTCCTGACGTTATTCAGGACGTTGACTGTCGATGGTCGCACAGGTTGACCGTCGAGAGTCAACGTTCTACAGAACGTGAGCTGCAGAGTTCGTAGACGCGTCTTGAACTTCTCGAGTCGTTGCTGCAGTCTGACATGCGTCTCTTCCATCAGAGCACTCTCGGTACGTTGTTCCTTCATCAAGCGGCTTCACTGAACTCCGGCTGCAGCGACTCGTCACCGTTAGAGAAGCTTCAGTCACATTTAGTCTTTGACACATGAAAGAGTCGTTTTCTCCCTCAGCACAGCATCGTACCCGTTAGTAGCAGCTACAGATGTTTTAATGTGATTTGGAACTTTATTTTGTGAATTGATTGACCTCATTATGAGACGTTGTCTCCTTCCTCTGATTATCGAGCTGATTGATCAACTGGTACTCCAGCTTCATTATATTTACTTCACGTTTTACTCCCATGTCAGCGGCCTCCACACGGAGAATGCTCAGTTCTTTAAGTCCGCCGGTAGAAAAGGTGACAGCAGACAAGTAGGAACGCTGGTGGTCCGAGTCCGTGGAGACTCAAAGACCCCCGTGGGAGGCTGAGTGGGCTGTCAGGTAACGCCTGGGCACAGAGCTGGAGAATAACTGCTGTCACATCCAGAGACAGATGCATGAAGACACAGAGCGCTGAACCTTTCTCCTGTTTAGTTGTTATCCACGTGATGGGACTGAAGAATCCCGGATCTGTCAGGTTCTGGTCCTCACCCACCTCTGGACCAGTGCGCTGGTGGGTTCCAGGAGGAAGTGATTATTCAGGCTGCTCTCAGACAGCATTCGCAGCAACATCTCTGAAGAACAACGCGCCGTAATCAGTAGATGTGCCACGTCATCCTGTCTTCATGTGACCAGCAGGAATCTACACCTGCTGCTCGACCTTGTTCGGGAAAACAAAGAAGGAGAAGAAGTCGTGTTTTTCAAAGACATAGAAACATTTGTACGAGGACAAGATTGAAGATTCCAACGTCCACAGAGTCATTCTCCACATCAGGTGACGTTTAGAGGCGGGGCTTTGGGAGGACGAGAGACGTTTAAGTCCTTCGTTGTTCTGACATCAACATGCTGCAGCAGGGATTTGAAGATCAGTGATGAATTATGTTGCTGGACGTTTGCAGGAGAACATTCTCTAGGATGTCATGAGGAGCGTTTAATGAGGACACTTTGCACTATTGCTCATTTATTGGCTGATTTTAACAGGTCAAGAAACACGAGCAGTAAACTTTAACTTTAAAATAAACTGGACTTCATCTGACATCCACCTCAGGGACTCAATCATATATTTTCTGTCGTCACTCGTTCCTCCGCTTCATCTCCATACACTGAGTGGATTATGAAGTTTCATGTGAAACTTCTAAACTGAGACACGTTGCTGCACACGTCACCTCATGAAGCTACAGCTCACAGTCGGACCGCGGTCAGTTTCTCCTTCAACGTCATCGCAGGCTGGAAATAAACTCTTCATCAAGTAGTTGGTGTACCTTCACTCACCGGACCACTTCCCTCATCCTCCCCATCAACTCGCTCTCATTTGGCCCCGTCACTTAGAAGCTCCCTCGTCCGTCTCATGTTCTATTCCTCGATGCCATCGTCTCGGGGACACTCGCTTCAGATGTTCTCCGAGGAACTGGAGCTCGCTGTCGGGCTGGAATAAAATAAAAGTTTAGTTTCAGGTTGTCGGGCCTCTGAGGGGACGTTGTGATCCTGGAGTTGTTCACTTCTGGGTTTAAAGTGAGAATCACGTTAGCATCACACGGCGGATGTATTTTATTTTGAAAGGGTGTACAATTATCTCCAGGATCAGAAGGAAGAATCCCGAGATATTAATGTCGTCTATCCTGCTGTGCAAACCACAGCCACTGACACTCACTGTCCTCTGGATGGCTGACAGCAAGACCCAGGACGCCGCCTTACATCATCACAGCCAGCGCCTACACACACACACACACACACACACACGCACACACACACACACACACACTATTAATATCCTTGAGGGGTGTAATGTGGGGAGATGGAAAGGATATCCAAGGTTGAGTGTCTGTAGTTCGGTTGGAGCTGCGTTGTGTTGTGGTACACGCACGCACGCACGCACGCACACACACACACACACACACACTCCACTAACAGTACATTTGTGCATCAGGGCACCCGCCACAAATGTGTGAAGAGGGGATGTTATTGTCACGTTGCTGGCAGCGGCCGTCCTCATAACTCTCCTTCTGCTCAGACTCCAGGCGCCGGCGTTTCATCCCAGCGAGCTCTGGAGGAACCCAAAGGTCTGCAGGAACGTTCTTTTGCTTTCAAACTTTCTCTCATCTGGATGTCACTCCGGGGATCCGCGAGTGCGAGTTGGGGGATGATGAAGCCTTCAGCAGCAGGAGGAAGTAGACAAACCGTCGGGCTGGAGACGCGTGAGCTTTATTAGAAGGTCAGACGGCAGAAAGCCACGATACCTAATACCTAATACTCTAATACATCAATGTTACTCCTATTATTATTATTAGTGCATTATACTTCAAAGCAGAGACAAAAATGAAAATCACAAAAAACCTGGACGAGCCGGTGGAGCCAAACCATCAAGTGTCATGTTGTGCACACAAAACAAAAAATCCATTTATTTGTATTTTTGTTTCAAAATCCAAATCTTTTCTTCCTGTAAATAGACAATATGAAGTAATCCGTTCCTGATGGATTTCAGCCAATAATATCGTGACATTCATCCATCAGTCGAGGGAGGTTCATGTGGATCACCACATTGTAAGCCCGCCCACTTTTTAACGGTCCAATCAGATGCAAAGGATATCATTTAAATCCCTATGGTAACTTTATACTCCGTCTCTATACAGAGGATGAAGACGCACCGACTTCACATGTATTTTTAAATCTTCTACATCCCAAAACTTCCTTTCATTAAACTGTAAAATAAGTTAGATTTTAGCATCTAGTTGAGTTACTCAAACATAAAAATGTGAACTAATCCAAACTCCTTTAAACTAATTAGTTCTCACTCCCAGTGGCCCACATCTTTAGACTAGGACCCTTTATGGTCGTTTTACTGGCGTATCAGTTTCCACTTGTTACACTTTCAAAATAAAGTTCCATCTCCACCGGAAGTCAATGTTTCGGCAACAAAACCACACAGAAAAAGATGGCAGTTGACTTTAACTTTGCTAATGACTAACTGCTGTTGGGACCAACATAATTGATTTTTATTTGTAATATGGAGTTCTTTGTTAGTTTGACCGATCTTCATCTACACTGACTTACTGACATGATGTCCCACATTGTGAAAGCAATAAGTGCAGAAACACAAGGACCCGGTCTAAGCTAACGATGCTAATCCATGAGCACGTTTGGCCACCAAGCTAAAGAAGGCAGCCCCAACTCGCTGCACTGCTGCTGAATGTAGCTTAGCGCTCTTGAACGCCCAACGATCTCCTGACACACTTTCATCCCAGTTCATTTTAAGACTGTTTCAAACCACATATTTTACTACGAGATCAGACCATGAAGTGAAGCTCGGTGAGTGACGGGAATCTCCAGCGGGCATCGCTCTGTGCAGGAGGAGGAGGAGGAGGAGGAGGAGGAGGGTCTGTTTGTTGATGATATATATATAGATATAGGATATATATATGTATTTATATATATATATATATAAATATATATATATAAACATATAGGATATATATATTTTGGGATCTTTCATTTCATGCTTTTGTTTCTGTTCATGCATTTACACTCTTATGTTGTTCAACAGAGCCAGTTAACTCCGATCTCACAAAACCAGCCAGAATAATTAAATCGTGTCTCTAGAGTTCAGCGTCCTGATGAAAACATCTGGAGGACGAGAGAGACAGAGTTATGAAGACAGACTGACAGGAAGGCAATTAAACCCCGAACGGCGTAAAGATGACCGTTTATCTCGGTCGTTAAGTGGAAGTGAACACAGCAGACATTCATCCATAAGCTCTGTGATGCATCACCTGCTTCAGGTACGCTTCATTTACCTCGTCTGCTGCTCTCTTTCACTTACTGCACAGTTCTCCTGTTTATTTTCCAAACCTTTGATTCTCACACGTCTCCTACGAATCGTCCTCGTCTTCCTGCCACGCTGAGACGTTCTAACAAAAGAGATAAAATCACCTCCAATCAAACTGTTTTTATTTCTCAACGCGTTCGTCCCTTCAGATCGTCTGAAGTTCACATTAACGGATGTTAAAGTCGTCGAGTTGAAGCTGAAGAGTTGACAGAGAAGCTGTTGGTGTGACTTTCTGTCAGCAGCGTCTCCTGCTGTATTCATTTCTGGTTGTTTGTCTTATTTCCCCGCTGACTGTTTGAGGAGTGAGGATCCGTCCTCGCGTTGGTGATGTGTGACTCGTGAACAGTAAAGGTTACTTTCATTATCACTATTTGTTCTCAGAGACGTCCCGAGGCGTTTCACGTCTCCGCTGACTTCTGAATCTGGTGGGCGACGAAGAGAAAAAGTTCACGACACTAAATATAAATCTTCGTGACTTTATTACTTTCTGATACCCACGTAGAATAAACTTCCTTCACAGACGTAGAGCCGTTACAGACTCAGTCCACAGTAAATCACACACACGGACATCAAACACGCGTGAACCGCTATCAATCATAGCGTAGCCGATTGGGCGGAACACTGTGGGCGGAACACTGGAAGAGCTGGTCGTTGCAAACGTCTTATTTTCGGTGTCATTTTTTCATGAGACGTGTAGAATAAAGTGATTTTGATGAAATATCACAATTTTAAGCTTTGATTTGATTTGGCTGCTTTTCGTCACACGTGATGAGTTCAAGAACAGCCGTAACGTGGAGAATCCAACGCTCATCTATCATAAATGGTGTCAACCCGCTGGCTGTTTTGGGGAGTTTGAGCTTTGCTCGTTGTTAAGCTAACGTCAGGGCTCCATGAGGCTCAGTTCATGTGCCCACCAGTGTGATCCAGACTGAAACATCCCAACTGATCTGGTTCTGACATTTTTGGGATGAACCTTACTGACTTACTGATCCCTGACTCTTCATCTAGCGCCACCATGAGGTGACATCTTTGGTGTTTTAGTGAAATATCTTGACAATTATTGCAATACTTTGGATTTGGACCAAAACGCTTTGTGTTCAGTGCTCATCAGAACATGCTAGCATGCTCGACGTTTTATACCTGCTAAACTAGCATTGTCACTGAGAGTTAGCATGCTAATGTTAGCATTCGGCTGAAAGCACCACCGTGCCTGAACACATCCTCACAGAGCTGCAGACTCTCATTCTTGGCCTGGAAACATGCAAAATACTTCAAACCCTTTTGCAAATACCAAGCAATTACAAGCCAGCAGTATCTTTCAGAGGCAGATTAAACAACATGAAACGCTGATCGTCATGAAAGCAATCAGGATCAATAGTCCATCTGTGCTTGGCAGAGAATGGCGGCTCTGGATTTGACTTCCGATCATCAACAACACAAATGAGCCGGTACCCTTTGCTCAGGATCAACGAAAGCAGCGGAGGATTTTTAGGGGGTTTTGGGCATCACTTCGACTTGTTAAACCTCTAAACCCTGAGCAGGGTTCAGCTGCTGCTGCGAGGCCGAGTTCAGGGTGAGAAAAAACACATTCGCTTTCTCTTTGACCCCCCGAGTACCAAAATAAATCCCGCAGCACGATTTCTGTCTTCATTGGCAGTTATTTTTCTGCCTCCGGTACGTTAACAGCCTGTTTATTTGACGTTTCTAGCTCACGTCTTTGTGAGTCCTCCATATAAACTCGTCCTCACCCCTCGCTTCTGAAAACACTTCGAGTCGCATCTAACAAACTGCTGGATGTGAGGCGTTTGATCAGGAGAGAATAATAAATAATGACAGTACTTTGAAATCAAAGCTGTTTCTTTTTAAAGAGCCGACCAGCGTTTGGAATAAGTAAGACTTCAACAGAAGTATTCTTGGAATGAAAACAAAAGTCATTATCAGCGCTGTCAACATGCGTTTATTCCAAAGACATGTTTGCCGTTAACAGAGTGACAAGAGCTTGTAATTACTTTTTGTTTAAGTCCACAAAGTGAAATGTTAGTTTTTGTACAAGTCTTCATGGTGTTTATCTGCTTCTAGAGGTTTGGTGGGTTCTCATTGGCTGCTTATTGGTTTCATATCTCAGTGTTCACTCCACAGACCTGAAAGGTCCAGAACATAAGGAAAGAAGCTTTTGAACGTTTCCGGTTTGGACAGGAAGTCTTCTGTTGTGAGTCCAAAGCGATCGCTGATGTCCGTCACACTGTGACTGTAACAGCAGTGTGGGGTAACCTCCACTCTTCCCTCAGACACATTTAGAGCGTCTTCACTGGGATCTAGGATCTTATAGGATGCATGTGGTGTTGCAGTGGGCATTAAATGAGAACCTACAGGTGTGTCAGTTTATGTTAGATTACATCTACGGATCACATCTGTCTGGTCAAATAGAAGCCGTCTAGAACTCCGTAGAATACAACAGATACTGGAGATGAAACACTTGTTTCTTAAATCTGTGAAAGTCTCCGATCCTCCTCGTCTTCAGAGTAGATTCACCTGATATTCCATGAATCTCCTCACAGGAAGGAAACCGGCCCAAACGTTCAGCTGAAATCCTCCTCAGAGCACAAACAGAGTTCCATGGTTCCCTGTCGACGACATCTCCCCATGAGCAGCCGGGCGTGAAACCTTCACCTTCTCTTCCTTCGTCACGCTGGTGTTTTTATTCATCTGTTGACGGGCAAACAGCAGCAGAGACGTTTTCACACATGTGGTTCCTCTCCCAGCCTCAGAGCGCCGGCGTGGAGAGGCCGGCGGGGCTTTTTGTGAAAGGTGGGTGACCGACAACAGCTCATTATTCAGAAGGTTCTCAGTTCTCTGTGAACCGGTTCACAGATCTCATTGGTCACCGTTACTCCAAATGTTGTGTTCTGTTGTGGACTGGCTTCTTTGAATTCTCTGGATGTTTCCTTTTCTTACGAGGCTGGTAGTGTTTGCAGAATGCTGCAGTTCTGCTTCACATTAAAGCACCAAAAGAAAAGCAAACGTGTCTCTTGGAATTTACATTCATGGACTAGAAATATGCAAATAGGTCTCAGAAGAAACATAACGCCACCTGATGAGATTATTAACGCAGAAACATTCTTAGCTAACATCTGCCAAATCACAAAATGTTGAACACATCAGCAAATGTTCACCATCAACATGTTTTAGTTGTTTTCCTACATTACCCACTGCAGCAATAGACAACGTGTGCTCTGAGGAACCGGGGTGTGATTCATAGTTACGGTTAAGACCCTCAAAGCGCTGATACAAATAAGAGATGAGGAAGAATATCTTCACTCCAACTGGACTGTGTTCTTCCACATAAAGAACCAGATGAATGAGAGTTTGTTCATCGTGGAGGCGTGAAAGGAAACCCGTTTCCAAGGTAACTAGATGTGAGTATCACATATACAGATGATCATGTTCAGGTTGAAGAACTTTGAAAGTCTTTTTGTTTTCTACATCAACCATCTATCGTTAAAGGATCCTTCTGTTGGCTGTTTACTGACCATGTGAAACTATTTGTTGAAGGTTTTGTTCATCAGACTTTTATCATCGCTGTGACATCACAGCAACAGTTTCTATCATATCCTACCAGTGTGTTCTTGCAACACGTGTTGGTTTCCACTCCTAACATGCAGACGGTCTTCTCAAATGAACTTCTGTTCACAGGGAACCAAACTACCTGGTTAGGTTTAGGACAAGATCCTTGTTTTGGTTCAAATACACAAGTTACGTGAGAAAAACATCAACGTTGACTTCTAGTTTCTCACGAGGGACGAACATGGTTCTCTCGGAGGAAAGATCGTCGTTTGTAGTCCCGATCACCTCCACTCCGGCCCCGAGTGTCTTTTAATGGCCTCAATACGTCCTGGTTCAGGATCACGTGGATCACATACAAAGTCACTTCTTGGTATATCTATGAATATCTATGAATATCACTGCGTTTGTGTTTGGTGTTGCTACGAATGCTATGCGAGCAGCCTGCACACACACCTGTACATCTGGTCGACGGTAGTCATGATTTCACCGTTTTGATGATCAATTCGTCCTTTTAGGAATTTATCAAGTCAAAATGCCAAATATGTTATGGTTCCAGCTGCTGCTTCTGCTCGTCTTACATTAAAGTAAAGTAGACAATGTGTTGGTCGAACAACACGAGACATCTGGAGACTTATGACTGTCTGACTGTCTGCTTTTCACTATTTTCTAATGCTTCCTTCTCCTCCATTACTTTCCTTCTTCTCCTTTTCTCCTCCTTACCTCCTATACTCTTTCCTGTCCTCCTCGTTTCCTCTTTCCTCACCTCTCCCCTCTTCACATTTGACTCCATAACATTTCAATTCCATTTCCCATCACCGTAGTCTGGTCCGTCTGAGGTGCTTGGCTATTCATCAGTCAGAGCGAGGGGATGGGGACGGAGAGAGGCAGGGAGCGAGGGAGTGGGAGGATGAAGAGGAGGAGAAATAGATCAAAAAGAAGCAATGAGAGCTGAGAGATAAACGAGGAGAGACGGAGAGAGGAATAATGTGTACTTGTAGAGAGGAAGAGGACAAATGGAGCCGGAGAAATAAAGAGAGAAAGATGGTTCTTATATGAGTTCACACTACAATATATGTTCTCCTTTGAAACATTTCTCTGGCGGTTGTGAGGACACAACAGAAGAATGTGGATCTGTGAAGCTCAATCACTGGAAAACACCACGAAGTTACAAATAAGCAGCATTTCTCATCAGCATCCGTCAGCGTTTTAGTTACCAGCTGGGAATGTTGTGTGACGGGTGAGGAAACATGTTGGGATTCATCTCAGACTGATGACTGAGAAGATCGTTAACAGCCAGACACCAGCCCTCACACGTCTCAACTGAATGCAGCGAATCTGAAACTGTCATTGCTGCATGATGTCACATTTCTGTTTTACTCCAGTGATTCCTCACACTGTGTTTGAGTCTCGACGGTAAGAAAGAATCACAAAATAAACAACATAAGTTCCTAAAACTCTGCAGGAACTTCACATCTTCGTTGTTTCCTGACCTCTGATTTGCTGCCAACATCTCTTTTTCAGCGATGTATGAACGATGCGTACTCTCAAACACACGCATCAAGCATACATCAAGCATATATTCCTACACACAAACTGGTATTCATGAAGGCCGACGGTTGTGAGTTTTTTGCTCATTGATTGGTTTTCTCGTCATCCAATCGTTTGTCCTCTAGTTATTTTCCTCTGCCACACAGATCGCAGTATGAATCAGCTAAATAAACTGCATGCTGGTGTTGTGGTACGATCATTTGTATTTCTCGTGAGCATCTGGCAGTTGACATGACTGGAGCAACCACCCAGTGTGTTGCCTCATAAACACAGTCATTGAGTCTCTGAAGCAAATTGGTTGAAACAGTGTTTGTAGGTTTCAGCCGTGGGTTTGTCCTCAATAGAGAATTAACAACTCTGAAACCAACATATGTCCTGAATCATGTGAAGAGCATTAACTTAACTTCAACCAGCAGCCTTCTGTGTCAGCTGAACATGATGAGGAGAGGATGATACTTTCAGGAGATCGCTGTTCATGTCCTGTGTGAGAGGCAACGTTGACTTATTTGTTGCGTAACTTCAGTATTTAAGTAGCGACACTCACTTTTAACCCAAACCACCTGAACTTAACTATTCCACCATCTTTTCCTGAACCTAACTAAGCTGTTTCCTGTGAATAAAGAAGTTTATTTTAAAAATAAATCGACACGTGTTGCTGGACTTTCGTCGGAAAACTTTGAGTAATAACTTTTTGTTGGATATCAAATGAACCGTTATATAAGTATACTTTACTCATTGAGAACGATGGGCAGCGACAAGAAGACAATCGCTCCAACGTTGTCTGAGTCGTCTTAACGCCCAAGTCAAAAATGTTATTCTTAATATATAAAAAATCATATTGTGTGTTTCACTTCTTGGCGTTTCAATTCACCCTGTTGGTGTTAGTTCTGTTTGAACAAACAGCTCCCTCCTTCACACATTAAACGTGCAGCACATGGTCAACATGTAGAATTCTACATCCTGCTACAGGCTCAGTGATGCGCTTGTTATTTTACAGTAATTATACTAATGTCTCCAAGTTAATGTGCAGATATTTTATTGATGTTGAAATAGTAATCTGCCACATTTACATTAGCAGAAGTCCCCTCAAACTGAGAACGATCAGACCACCAGGAGCTGGAATTAATACTTTGGTGAAATGGGGGATATTAAGAATGACATTAAAATTAACAAACAGATCAAGTGATAATTACCGCTCTCTTCCTCTGGCCTGGAGGAACTAATCCCATCGGAGGGAAGCTTTAGGAGGAAATAGTGACTATTTCTCAGAAAAGCTCATCTGGTTCCAACAGGCCTTGAAGGCAAATGTAGAAACGTACATTAGACATTATGGCAGGAAGTAAAAAAAAGATATGGAGCCAGAGAAGGTCGAATACAGGTGGATGATGTTGAAATAATATTAGAATCCAATATTAATGTTAATAATCATTAAGTTTATATGTTAAATGTTATTTAATGACACCTTTGACGAGAATAAAGACTTGTATACTGAGAATGTGCCGCTGCTGAGAGCAGAATGTGGTCACATGATGAGCTGTACAAATAAAGAGCAGCAGGACGAGGATGAACTGTAGAAAGGGAAAGGTGGTTCTAGGAAGACAGACAGGAAAGACTGTAAACGGACACAAAGATAATAGCCTCTACAACCTTGTGTGGTCATGTAATGAGTGACTCTCCTCTGAGACTCAAAGACGTGAGCAGCATGATGACGGTAGTGATCGTGAGGTCAGGATGGAGGGTTGGATGCATTCAAATGTCTGACTGCTGACACCGATGTTTGCATCTCGTCTCCTACAATCAGTCAGCGTCGGTTTGTGTTTAACAAAATGTAAACGATACCATCTTTTTCTAAGCCTAAGTAGTTTTGTTGTCTAAGCCTAACTAAGTAGTTGTGTTGCCTCAACCTAACTAAGTAGTTTTGTTGTCTCAACCTAACTAAGTGGTGTTGTTGTCTCAATCTAACTAAGTAGTTTTGTTGCCTCAACCTAACTAAGTAGTTGTGTTGCCTCAACCTAACTAAGTGGTGTTGTTGTCTCAACCTAACTAAGTAGTTTTGTTGTCTCAACCTAACTAAGTAGTTGTGTTGCCTCAACCTAACTAAGTGGTGTTGTTGTCTCAACCTAACTAAGTAGTTTTGTTGCCTCAACCTAACTAAGTAGTTGTGTTGCCTCAACCTAACTAAGTAGTTTTGTTGTCTCAACCTAACTAAGTGGTGTTGTTGTCTCAACCTAACTAAGTAGTTTTGTTGCCTCAACCTAACTAAGTAGTTTTGTTGTCTCAACCTAACTAAGTAGTTTTGTTGCCTCAACCTAACTAAGTAGTTGTGTTGCCTCAACCTAACTAAGTGGTGTTGTTGTCTCAACCTAACTAAGTAGTTTTGTTGCCTCAACCTAACTAAGTAGTTGTGTTGCCTCAACCTAACTACGTAGTTTTGTTGCCTCAACCTAACTAAGTAGTTTTGTTGTCTAAACCTAACTAAATAGT
>JAFEUB010001396.1:32500-75000 GCA_024529925.1 Ophthalmolycus amberensis
TTCTTTGCCCAATTTATTTGGACAGGCTGACGAGGAATGTATGCTAAGTTTGATAAGTTTGCATGTTTACTATTGTTTCTTCGCAGCCTCACCTTTCTTTTTCTATAAACTTGCAAGACAGGAATTAAAGCGGCTAGCTGCATATAGGGCCCCGACTTTTCCTGGAGAGAGTCATTGGTATCATTAGCCCTGTAGCCTGGACCCAGAAGATATCAATTATTTCCTCCATCAGGTAGGGGAGACAGAGGACGGTTGTAGAGCCGTCGGGGAGTGTGAAGAGGTGTGTGTTTGGTTCCAGCAATGACCAGCTTTTTCATGTTGTCAGTGAACTCCAGGTGGGGGGAGGATGGGGAGAGTGTGAGAGAGGATTGCGATCCAAAGTATGGACCCGAAATAGCTGGGGAGGGAGGTAAAGACTCCGCGTCTAGGAAGAGTGGGGAAAGTGGGAGATCGGAGGCGAAGGCGGTCCCTGATGATGAGGTTGGAGACTCCTCCTTTTGGCTGTCGTTAGGCGGGGGCATCCTTCCCGTAAGGTCTCCATGGCGATGCTGTGTGGTTATCTCTTGTTTAGACTCCTCTTGTATCTTGTCCTTGGCAGTAGGGACAGACGAGTGACGCAGGGAGAAAAACAGGTTAGAGGCAAACAGTTTTACCCCTGACTTGTTCAGGCAAATTCCATGCGCTGCAAAAAGATGTCTGCGCTCCCAGAAAAGGTAGAAATTGTTGATAAAATGTACTGAATGGTCAGCACATGCAGTTGACAGGGATTAATAAAGTTTTCTAAAATTTAAGCATAACAATGGTATAGATGGAAGAGTGACAGGGATTTATTCATGGGTCAAAGGAATGATAGACGGGTATGAAGACGAGAGAGTAATTAAAGGATGATTAAGGCTTGAAAAGGACCGATTAAGTAACAAATGATTATAACAAGTCAGATTGGTGTTGGGGGTATAAAGGAAGTATAAATAGCTGAGGCTGACTCATTAGCATATAGGAGGGTAGAAGGATGTGAACAGAGGAATGGCTGAAAGAACTCTATTAGATGAACTGATAAAGAGGTAGAACGTGGCCATAGACGGGTATAAAGCAGGGGGGCAATTATTGTTCCCAAGGGGAACATGAGAAACAGGGACTGTTGTGGACTGTTGTATTATTCCACCTTTTTATAAAAAGCAGTATATTGTTTGGTTTTGATGAGCTGTGAGTGGTAAGAGTAAATGTTATCATCAGTGGTGGAATATAACTAAGTATATTTGCTTAAGTACTGTACTTATGTACAAATTCAAGGTACTTTAATTGAGTATTTCTATTTTATTCAACTTTGTACTTCCACTCCACTACATCTCAGAGGGAAATATTGTACTTTTTACTCCACTACATTAGTCTGCCAGCTTTAGTTACTAGTTACTTTGCACATTATCATTTTTCAAACCGTTCCTAACTCCCCAAACTGAACAACAGAGTATAAAAGAGTTAAAATGAGCTCCACCTTGCAGCAGGAATAATGATCCAGACAAATATACATTTGTAAAATCCATATAGAATAGTAAAACACTGACAGGGATCTTATTTCTGCAAAGTTTGTACTTTGTTTGTACCCCAGAATCGGGCCGTACAATGTCCAGGTCTGGTATAAAGGATGCTGGATCAATGAGGCTGGCTCAGTGATTGGCCTTACCCCAGACTCACTAGAAATCACTGTTGAAAAGAGAACAAGGGCCAAGTTCTTGTTTGAAGGCCATCCACTACACGGTGTCTTCAATGGACTCCGAAGCTCATTGAGTGAGAGACTCAGGACGCCTCAGTGTTCTACTGAACCAATAAGAAGCTCTTTGGTTCCAGCAGCAGTCCGATTCTTTAATGAACACCTTCAGAGGTTTTTATCTTTCTGATGTCAATCATGTTGTATATGGCTTTGTCTGGTGTTATTTATCCTTTGTAATGTGTTCTTGTCTGTTGTGGACTGTGTCGTCTGTATGAGTTTTTGGGTGGCAAATGAGTTTCCCCACTGGGGATTAATAAAGTTTTCTAATCTAATCTAATCTAATCTAATCTGGTGGGATCAGAAGAATAATAGAGGTGTAGAGAGGTTTATACTGCCAGAACTGATTATATTGCGCTGGAAAGATGCTGTGAGTCAAGACAGGGGTGGCAACATGATGGAAGGGTCCACAGAAGAGAAAATGTGATGATTGTGGATCAGAAGAAGTGAAGAGGATGTGAACGGGTTACAGAAGAGCGTTGGAGGAGTGCCAGGGATTTATAGAGAGGTCCAAATGATGGCTGGATGATCGGAAAGGAAAAGGAAGAGGTGTGTGAGGGATCAAAGAGGTGATAGTGGAGTCAAATGTTTGCAGACTACACTTACGGAAATCAATACGCTGTAATTACCACGTAATCATAAACAAGGAAGTATAAAGACCACAAAGCAGGAGGGGAGGTGGATGGGTAAAAAAAAGTCTATCCAGGAGACAGCTGATTCAACATTGGTTTATTTATCACGTAACTTATGTTCCTCACTTAAGTAACGTCACTTCTGTACTTATTTTAAACCAACCGATCTTTTCTAAAACCTAACTAAGTACTTTAGTTGTCACAACCTAACGAAGTAGTTTAGTTGTCTCAACCTAACTAAATAGTTTAGTTGTCTCAACCTAACTAAGTAATTTAGTTGTCGCAACCTAACTAAATAGTTTAGTTGTCTCAACCTAACTAAGTAGTTTAGTTGCCGAAACCTAACTAAATAGTTTAGTTGTCTCAACCTAACTAAGTAGTTTAGTTGTCTCAACCTAACTAAGTAGTTTAGTTGCCGAACCCTAACTAAATAGTTTAGTTGTCTCAACCTAACTAAGTAGTTTAGTTGTCTCAACCTAACTAAGTAGTTTAGTTGCCGAACCCTAACTAAATAGTTTAGTTGTCTCAACCTAACTAAGTAGTTTAGTTGCCGAACCCTAACTGAGTAGTTTAGTTGTCTCAACCTAACTAAGTAGTTTAGTTGTCGCAACCTAACAAAGTAGTTTTGTTGCCGAAACCTAACTAAATAGTTTAGTTGTCGATGTTGTTGATGGAGGGACGGGACTTAAGACACAAGTGTGTTTTCGTTCATGTAATTTGTGTATGTTGTGTTATTACGTATGTTTGTGCATGTCGTTAAACACACACACACACACACAGAAAGAAAGATGAACAAAGCAATTTTTGGTTGTTAAACACTGCAATTATAACCCTCCAACTATAGGCGTCCTGCCTGTGCCTGACTCTGTGAAATTCAGCAACTAGGCCAGAAAACACAATCATTTTAACAATTACCTTCTTCTGCAGCACTTCTGTGTGTGTGTGTGTGTGTGTGTGTGTGTGTGTCGGGTGTGTGTGTGTGTGTGTGTCGGGTGAAAATTTGTTCATCTGCAATGATAGCTTATTTAAGGTTTTGCCTGAGACTGCAATTCAGCAGGGTGGCTGTTCATTTACTGAGTTTACTGAGAGACGAGTGAGCTCATTAAAAACACTGGCGGGGAAGGAGCAGAGGGCGAGCGAGGGAGAGATAGAACAGCAGAGGAGGAGGAGGAAGAAGAAGAGGGGGTGAATGAGAGGAAGAAGAAAGAAAAGACTGGAGAAGATATGAAAGCAGAACGATTGAGGAGGAGGGTGTGATGAGGAAAATAAAAAATGTTGCCGGAGGAGGACAGAAAGTGGAGCAAGAAGGAAAGAAAACAGATAAAAACATGTGCCCGGTTTCATTCGTTATCGTCTCGGACTGCACTGAAAGAGGTCATTTGGCACGAGGAGAAATCTATCTTGCACAGCTACTGCTAGTGTGCCGTTGGTTAAGCTACCGGTCGCCTGTCCTGACATCAGATCAACGTCTTCTGCATCTCACCTTCTCCTTGTTTCACAGCGTCCTCATGGATTCATGCTCTCGTGTCATCTCACGTATAAAAAAACAAACACTGGTGACTGCAGCACCGAGAGAGACTGTGACGTTTCTATTTAGTTTATATCATCTAGAGGCTATTTAGTAGAACACATATGAAAGAACACTTCCCTCCTGTTCCTGCTTATACAAGGGCTATAATAACAATAATATTTATTTTCCCGCAGAAGGAAAAAGCCTGACATTTATCAGCTGCCACATGCCGAATTGCATTTTGCAGCGCATATAGAAACACGAGTGTGTGTTTCTTTCTGTATTAATAGGACAGGTCACTGTTTCCAAGAGAGCAAACACAAATATGCCTTTTTCATTTTCCCTCCTCTGCGGCCGAGATCAGGTGTGATAAACATCCCCGACATGGCCTCGCTCTCGTCCTCTTCATCGCTCAACAATAACAGAAACAAAACAAGCACACAGGACCGAGAATTGGCTCTCCGGCCTCGGCTGAACCCTCTTCCAACCCCGCCGTCCATTTCCCCCTTTTGTGTAAAATATACTCCCGTTACATTCATTTCCTCCCTGTTAGCGTTTCTCCTCGCTCTGCCATTTGTCAGCAGGTCAAACTGGGCCAGAGGAGGGCGTGGAAGAATGGTTCGTCTGTGGCGTAAAACAAAAAGGAAAAGACGGATTCACAGTCAGATCAGTTAAAAAGAGGCTCGAGTTGTAATTATCCTAATGGCTCCTATAATGGAATATTTAAAACACAGCCAGATGCGAGTGTTCGCAGCTCTTTTGTGCTTCGATACCCACGAGCACAAGTTTCTGGCGTCTGATAAGAGGGGAGGTTTTAATGTCGTTGTGGAGTGGCTCACTTCCATTTCATTTACTACAGACTGAACAAAAAAAGTCTTTTTCATTCAAACGGTGCAGCAAAATGCAAAGAGAAAGATGCACTTGACTGATTAATTCATTTATTCACTCACTAATTATCTCATTAGTTGATTCATTCACACACTCTCCGCGTCACAAACATGTGAAATGTCTCGTTTACTTCCTATCGTGACAAACTACCAACCTGCAACATAGAAGAATCTAACGTGACGTTCATCCGTTCATTCCACGCGGACTGATATCTGGTCGTCGTGATTGGACGGTGGCGCTCCGGCCCTCTAATGGAGCCAAATGAGCTTTTTTCCCTGAGCCTCAGCCCCTTCCTAATGGATGGGAATGAGGCAGGAAGCCACGAGAGCGGCTCAGACCTCATCTGGCTGTCTGACACCTCAGCCAGCAACCTAGCACCCTGCTAATGGCCGTGTGTGTGTGTGTGTGTGTGTGTGTAGGTGTGTGTGTGTGTGTGTGTGTGTGTGTGTGTAGGTGTGTGTGTGTGTGTGTGTGTGTGAGAGAGAGAGAGGGGTGAAATACTGACTGCGGCAGTTTTGTTTGTGTACTCAAAAAGCCTCCAGAGGCAGATATGCAGACACACCTTCACAGACTAACAGGTACACAGACTGTATATTCTCCACCTCTTTGCAGACACCAGCTCGTTCTCACTACCAGGGCGCCGGATATACCGACGCTTCTTCACACCCGTCGGCGTCTGATACCGAGCCAACGAAGCACCCTTTAAGTGTCCGGTCAGAACAACGGACGTAGTTTAAAGAGAGAGAGAACGTCCGCTTTTGGGAGGACGGAGGCAAAGGTTGGGTCAGACAAACAGGACTTTCACCCAGGAGACAGCTGTGAAGGTTGACCAACTTAACTCACGCCACGTTAGCTTAAAACAAATGAAGCCTACTGGTTTTGCTTAACTATCAATCTTCTAAACCTGTACTATTGTTGAGTAAACCTTAAAAACCACGTAAAGCTACGGCGTCCCTGACACGTCCAACACTGATGCTGGAGGTAGAACCTCACTGTGAAGCGTAGGACCTCACTGTGAAGCGTAGGACCTCACTGTGAAGCGTAGGACCTCACTGTGAAGCGTAGGACCTCACTGTGAAGCGTAGGACCTCACTGTGAAGCGTAGGACCTCACTGTGAAGCGTAGGACCTCACTGTGAAGCGTAGGACCTCACTGTGAAGCGTAGGACCTCACTGTGAAGCGTAGAACCTCACTGTGAAGCGTAGGACCTCACTGTGAAGCGTAGGACCTCACTGTGAAGCGTAGGACCTCACTGTGAAGCGTAGGACCTCACTGTGAAGCGTAGAACCTCACTCTGAAGCGTAGAACCTCACTGTGAAGCGTAGGACCTCACTGTGAAGCGTAGGACCTCACTGTGAAGCGTAGGACCTCACTGTGAAGCGTAGGACCTCACTGTGAAGCGTAGGACCTCACTGTGAAGCGTAGGACCTCACTGTGAAGCGTAGAACCTCACTGTGAAGCGTAGGACCTCACTGTGAAGCGTAGAACCTCACTGTGAAGCGTAGGACCTCACTGTGAAGCGTAGAACCTCACTGTGAAGCGTAGAACCTCACTGTGAAGCGTAGGACCTCACTGTGAAGCGTAGGACCTCACTGTGAAGCGTAGGACCTCACTGTGAAGCGTAGGACCTCACTGTGAAGCGTAGAACCTCACTGTGAAGCGTAGAACCTCACTGTGAAGCGTAGAACCTCACTGTGAAGCGTAGTACCTCACTGTGAAGCGTAGAACCGCTGGCCAAGCGGCGGTATTTGACAAGGAAATCCTTGTCAAATTAAATTCCAATTCCAGACTTCTGGGTTTGGGTGATAAGGCCGTTGTTGGATAGAGTTGAGGTTGTGATTGTCTAAAATATAACTCTGTGTCGTAGCATTATGTGTGCATAGAATAAGTGGACGTAGTCAGCGACTCCCATCGGTTTATGGACGACCGTTTTGGAAGCATCGATTTTGGCATACTGGTCGTCGCCATCTTGTTTTTTTTTGCAACCAGAAGTGACAAAAGAGGGCGGAGCTAAGACCAACCAAACGCTGAATAAGACATGATTAGTCGACCAAAATGCGACAATTAACTTCCATGAAGTGAAAACAACGGTTAAAGTTATAAGACGAAAACACAGACAACAGACCTGTCAATCACCGTGTAGCCCCGCCCTAAAGCATCCCCTGCTTTATGGTCTGTTTGACTCTAAATGGACCATAATGTACTAAATGAACATCATGCTGTATTGAAGAAGACTTGAAACTAGAGATTGAGACCATAAACTCATGTTTACAATGTTTACTAAGGTAATAAATCAAGAGACGTCTATACAGTCGGACTTCTTCACTTCGTCTTAAATCACCAACAGTTGTCGCTGCGTTACACTCTGAATTCTGCCTCCATAGATAGTTATTAATATTCTGATAATTAGACACCAGATTGGATGTCGTCCAGACTTTCTGCCACAGTTGTCACTCCGGTGAAGTTTCCATGGCGGTTAAAGTGAAAACAACAGCGGAGACGTTTCACAGTCACTCTGCTGTCAGAACACGACTCCGCTTTCAAGAGTTTACGACTTCACCCGGCGAGCTGCCAAGTTTACAGTTAATTAATAATCGTCTTGGATGTTGAGAGGTGCAGATGAGAAAAAAAGATAATTGATTTAATAATGAGAATCCGATCAGTCTTAGAATAGGTTATAGAGTGTATTAATCCGTCTCATCTATACCTTTTTAAATAGCAGAGACACAGTTTCCTTCACTGTTTTTGGACATTTTTAACTCGAATATTATAAAATCACGATTTTAAAAACAGGATTAAGTTGTTCTGACACTGAATGAACAATGTCATCTGCTTGGAGTCCATCGTCGTCTTTTTGTCTTTGGCTGTTTTGCTTATTTTAATGTTTTGCTTTTTGCTGGTTTGTACCTCTGTGTCTGCAGCAGACATAATGTTTTCAGTTTGAGAATTCTTCATCGGTGCCAAAGTTTTCTGTTGTCACGGTTCCTTCCAGCCCCCCCCCACACCCCCCCAAATAGTCATTAATACCAATCTAAAGTGAGATGAAAGTCGGTGCGACCGCGGTATCGATTTGACCCGATGAGTCCCGCAGACACAAAAACAAGAGAAAAATGTCTCCTGGAGGATTTATTACAGCTGCCAGAGTCTGTGTCTCTTCGTCCTTCACATTGTTTCCTCCTTCCTTCCTTCCTTCCTTCCTTCCTTCCTTCCTTCCTTCCTTCCTTCCTTCCTTCCTTCCTTCCTAAAGCCACCGCTGCTGCTTGTTGTTTTGATTTACGAGACCAGGTGCTTCAAAGTGCACACACACACACACACACACACACAAATGTGCTGATTGCATGGAGATAGGTTGTGTTTTTAAATCACTACTGACACAATAGTCTCTCTGTGACAAGTCTTCCGTGAAGCAGCTGTAAGTGTGGACATCAGCGACCTGAAGATAATCAACACAATCATATGAGAACATTGTACACACACACACACACACACACACACTCTCACACACACACACACACACACACTTCCTGTCTGTCTGTCCTCTCTTTTACTCTTCCTGTTTACAAATATATTTAAAATGCATTGAAAGCGAGAGCAGCTCCAGATTCTCTCTGTGAGAATGATATGTTCTGCTTTGTGAGTGATAAACACAATGGATGTGTGAAGTGTAATCATACCAGACGTTCCTCTGACAGCCTCGCTGTGTGTGAGAGATTGTTTTGGGACACACTGAATCACAGATCATGAAATATCTGCAGAGATCTCCTGTAAAGCAGAAACGCTGGTTTGTTTTTGGTTCTTATTCAAAATATATATCAGTATCTGTCTTCATGAGGTTGTCCTGATATGGTATCAAACAGTCTCCAGCATGTCATAGTTCAGTGAGTCCGCCTCTCTAGCTGGTTGATGACGGCGGTGAGGATGTTCGGCTGCAGCCGTCTGCTGCTGATGAAAGTCCTCCACTGGGTCGACCTTCAGGAATAATCACATGTTTCTGCAGCATCAGGGATAATCACACACACACACACACACACACACACACACTCTCTCTCTCTCTCACACACTTGAAAAAGAAAATCAATTTTATGATATTTACTCTTCCCAGTTTTGAAGATTTTCAGAATTTACTGCAGTTTGTTTTGTATCAACTGTTATTCAGCGACCATCCATTTAATGGATCGTTAATATAATATTCATTAGTTGCAGTAAAGGTGTGTGTGTGTGTGTGTGTACAATGATCTCATATGATTGTGTTGATTGATCCTTTTTTTCTTTTACCGATACTTTGTTTCATGCAAAACTAACCAGAACTCTTTCAGCCTCTCTGTTTGTGTCCACTATCTTTGGTTCAATGTTCTCTGGTATTTCAGCTTTAGTTTGGTTTAGTCCAGTATTCACTGGTGTTTTAGTCCTGGTTTAGTCCAGTATTCACTAGTGTTTTAGTCCTGGTTTAGTCCAGTATTCACTTGTGTTTTAGTCCTGGTTTAGTCCAGTATTCATTGATGTTTTAGTCCTGGTTTAGTCCAGTATTCACTGGTGTTTTAGTCCTGGTTTAGTCCAGTATTCATTGGTGTTTTAGTCCTGGTTTAGTCCAGTATTCACTGGTGTTTTGGTCTTGGTTTACTCCAGTATTCACTGGTGTTTTAGTCCTGATTTAGTCCAGTATTCACTGGTGTTTTAGTCCTGGTTTAGTCCAGTATTCACTGGTGTTTTAGTCCTGGTTTAGTCCAGTTTTCACTTGTGTTTTAGTCCTGGTTTAGTCCAGTATTCACTGGTGTTTTGGTCCTGGTTTAGTCCAGTATTCACTGGTGTTTTGGTCCTGGTTTAGTCCAGTATTCACTGGGGTTTTAGTCCTGGTTTAGTCCAGTATTCACTGGTGTTTTGGTCCTGGTTTAGTCCAGTATTCACTTGTGTTTTAGTCCTGGTTTAGTCCAGTATTCATTGATGTTTTAGTCCTGGTTTAGTCCAGTATTCACTGGTATTTTGGTCCTGGTTTAGTCCAGTATTCACTGGTGTTTTAGTCCTGGTTTAGTCCAGTATTCACTGGTGTTTTAGTCCTGGTTTAGTCCAGTATTCACTGGTGTTTTAGTCCTGGTTTAGTCCAGTATTCACTGGTGTTTTGGTCCTTGTTTAGTCCAGTATTCACTGGTGTTTTGGTCCTGGTTTAGTCCAGTATTCACTTGTGTATTAGTCCTGGTTTAGTCCAGTATTCACTTGTGTTTTAGTCCTGGTTTAGTCCAGTATTCACTGGTGTTTTGGTCCTGGTTTAGTCCAGTATTCACTGGTGTTTTAGTCCTGGTTTAGTCCAGTATTCACTTGTGTTTTAGTCCTGGTTTAGTCCAGTATTCACTGGTGTTTTGGTCCTGGTTTAGTCCAGTATTCACTGGGGTTTTAGTCCTGGTTTAGTCCAGTATTCACTTGTGTTTTAGTCCTGGTTTAGTCCAGTATTCACTGGTGTTTTAGTCCTGGTTTAGTCCAGTATTCACTGGTGTTTTGGTCCTGGTTTAGTCCAGTATTCACTGGTGTTTTGGCCCTGGTTTAGTCCAGTATTCACTGGTGTTTTAGTCCTGGTTTAGTCCAGTATTCACTTGTGTTTTGGTATTGGTTTAGTCCAGTATTCACTGGTGTTTTGGTCATGGTTTAGTCCAGTATTCACTGGTGTTTTAGTCCTGGTTTAGTCCAGTATTCACTGGTGTTTTGGTCTTGGTTTACTCCAGTATTCACTGGTGTTTTAGTCCTGGTTTAGTCCAGTATTCACTGGTGTTTTGGTCCTGGTTTAGTCCAGTATTCACTGGTGTTTTAGTCCTGGTTTAGTCCAGTATTCACTGGTGTTTTAGTCCTGGTTTAGTCCAGTATTCACTTGTGTTTTAGTCCTGGTTTAGTCCAGTATTCACTTGTGTTTTAGTCCTGGTTTAGTCCAGTATTCATTGATGTTTTAGTCCTGGTTTAGTCCAGTATTCACTGGTATTTTGGTCCTGGTTTAGTCCAGTGTTCACTGGTGTTTTAGTCCTGGTTTAGTCCAGTATTCACTGGTGTTTTAGTCCTGGTTTAGTCCAGTATTCACTTGTGTTTTAGTCCTGGTTTAGTCCAGTATTCACTGGTGTTTTGGTCCTGGTTTAGTCCAGTATTCACTGGGGTTTTAGTCCTGGTTTAGTCCAGTATTCACTGGTGTTTTGGTCCTGGTTTAGTCCAGTATTCACTTGTGTTTTAGTCCTGGTTTAGTCCAGTATTCATTGATGTTTTAGTCCTGGTTTAGTCCAGTATTCACTGGTATTTTGGTCCTGGTTTAGTCCAGTATTCACTGGTGTTTTAGTCCTGGTTTAGTCCAGTATTCACTGGTGTTTTAGTCCTGGTTTAGTCCAGTATTCACTGGTGTTTTAGTCCTGGTTTAGTCCAGTATTCACTGGTGTTTTGGTCCTTGTTTAGTCCAGTATTCACTGGTGTTTTGGTCCTGGTTTAGTCCAGTATTCACTTGTGTATTAGTCCTGGTTTAGTCCAGTATTCACTTGTGTTTTGGTCTTGGTTTACTCCAGTATTCACTGGTGTTTTGGTCCTGGTTTAGTCCAGTATTCATTGATGTTTTAGTCCTGGTTTAGTCCAGTATTCACTTGTGTTTTAGTCCTGGTTTAGTCCAGTATTCATTGATGTTTTAGTCCTGGTTTAGTCCAGTATTCACTGGTATTTTGGTCCTGGTTTAGTCCAGTGTTCACTGGTGTTTTAGTCCTGGTTTAGTCCAGTATTCACTGGTGTTTTAGTCCTGGTTTAGTCCAGTATTCACTTGTGTTTTAGTCCTGGTTTAGTCCAGTATTCACTGGTGTTTTGGTCCTGGTTTAGTCCAGTATTCACTGAGGTTTTAGTCCTGGTTTAGTCCTGTATTCACTGGTGTTTTGGTCTTGGTTTAGTCCAGTATTCACTGGTGTTTTAGTCCTGGTTTAGTCCAGTATTCACTGGTGTTTTAGTCCTGGTTTAGTCCAGTATTCACTGGTGTTTTGGTCTTGGTTTACTCCAGTATTCACTGGTGTTTTAGTCCTGGTTTAGTCCAGTATTCACTGGTGTTTTGGTCCTGGTTTAGTCCAGTATTCACTTGTGTTTTAGTCCTGGTTTAGTCCAGTATTCATTGATGTTTTAGTCCTGGTTTAGTCCAGTATTCACTGGTATTTTGGTCCTGGTTTAGTCCAGTATTCACTGGTGTTTTAGTCCTGGTTTAGTCCAGTATTCACTGGTGTTTTAGTCCTGGTTTAGTCCAGTATTCACTGGTGTTTTAGTCCTGGTTTAGTCCAGTATTCACTTGTGTTTTGGTCCTGGTTTAGTCCAGTATTCATTGATGTTTTAGTCCTGGTTTAGTCCAGTATTCACTGGTATTTTGGTCCTGGTTTAGTCCAGTATTCACTGGTGTTTTAGTCCTGGTTTAGTCCAGTATTCACTTGTGTTTTGGTCCTGGTTTAGTCCAGTATTCACTGGTGTTTTAGTCCTGGTTTAGTCCAGTATTCACTGGTGTTTTAGTCCTGGTTTAGTCCAGTATTCATTGATGTTTTAGTCCTGGTTTAGTCCAGTATTCATTGATGTTTTAGTCCTGGTTTAGTCCAGTATTCACTGGTGTTTTAGTCGTGGTTTAGTCCAGTATTCACTGGTGTTTTAGTCCTGGTTTAGTCCAGTATTCACTGGTGTTTTGGTCCTGGTTTAGTCCAGTATTCACTGGTGTTTTTGTCCTGGTTTAGTCCAGTATTCACTGGTGTTTTGGTCCTGGTTTAGTCCAGTATTCACTGGTGTTTTGGTCCTGGTTTAGTCCAGTATTCACTGGTATTTTGGTCCTGGTTTAGTCCAGTATTCATTGGTGTTTTGGTCCTGGTTTAGTCCAGTATTCACTTGTGTTTTGGTCCTGGTTTAGTCCAGTATTCACTGGTGTTTTAGTCCTGGTTTAGTCCAGTATTCACTGGTATTTTGGTCCTGGTTTAGTCCAGTATTCACTGGTGTTTTGGTCCTGGTTTAGTCCAGTATTCACTGGTATTTTGGTCCTGGTTTAGTCCAGTAGTCCAGACGAGGGCCTCGTGTGCGTGAGACCCTCTGCTGTACGCTTGTTGACCCGGGGGAGCTCTGAGGATCTGTTCCAACACTGTTTGATGCTCCGCTCTTTCCTATCCTGCTGGCTGAATCCCAAGAGATTTATGTCGGGACCCACAGGGATCCGAGTCCCAATGCAGTCCTCTGGTGCAGACCACATCACCTCAAAACAGGAAGCCAAGGTGTGGCGACCAGAGACGGCAATGCAACGTTGTGCAACGTGTGACTCTCACCGTTTCTGTTTTCTTCTCATTTTGATCGTAGAAACAGTTTGAGGGATCATGGATTATCCCTTCAGAAGCTGAAAGAAAGCGAACAGAACACCTCCTGATTCACTTCTCAACCTCAGTGTGTGCTCACTAGGTTTGTGTTCGTGTTGTCTTCCTGGCCCTATTTTTAGGCCTCGGCTCGAAAATTGCATACCCGTACTCAATAGAGTCCAGAACTCTAACTACAAGGTCTATTTTAATAATTTTGATGCTAGAATACAGGTAACACTTGTGCGATGTGTTCAATTGTGTAAATATTGTGTATATGTTCCTGGTTAATAACTGATACACTTATGGCACAGCTCAAATTGAAAAGGTTTCAGGTTCGCCTCAAAAAAAGCACTTGTATTGACAATTTTGGTTTTTTTTATAATGCAGCTGCAAGCTTAGAAATACACCACAGACATAGAACAACACGTTTCACATGTCCCCACAACATATTTTACTTCGATTGAGTGAAGCAGGCCACCATAAATGGTCTGATTCAAGCTGAATTTAGATTTTCGGAACCAGCAGTTGCATTGCTGTATTATAATTTTATACACTATATAACTAAATATTATCTATATATTCACTGTTATTATCAGTAAGAGTGTTAAATAATCCTAATAAAGCAGTTTGACACCATTTGGAATAATTTTGAGCAGTTATGTCATATCTGTCAATCATAAAAATATGAATCATAATTTGTGTCTATGTGACTGTAGAATGGGCTGTGGTTGCTCAATTCAGACAAGAAACATGTTTTTCGATGTGCGATAGTCCAACGGGAGCCATGCGGGGGTGTTTGACAATCTCCTTGTCTGTTTGCTGACTAAAAAATCGGAAAATGCTGGGCGAACCCCCCTCCCCACATGGATTGGTCCAGCTCACAGTTTCGGCTGCCATTTCCTCATTCATTGAGCCAGCGGAGTGATCTCACTCACATACACGGACCACAAGAAGGAGGAAGTATCTGTGCAGAAATCCGCTGGAATAAATCCGTTTTTCATCGCCAAAACTGTCAAAACGTGAGTTTTCTTACCCAATTTGTTTTTGTCGTGACCTGTGGCTGATGGTGGCATGTACCCCCATAACTTTTGAACGGTTTGAAAGAGAGTCATTTCGCTGGCGCTGATCGACTCGGGGTCGAATCACGAGGCTGTTAAATGTATTCATCCGCCATGGGCGAGCTATGGTCCGTGATCTGAGAGGATAGAGAGAGCATATGTCATCGATCTTTGGCCAGAATTGTGGCAAATCTTCTAGATATCTTCCAGATATGATCTTAGTTCATGTATAATTGTGTTTGCAGTGTTTACAATGGCTGGTATGATGATGTTGCTCAGACTTTTTTCGCGGACTATTTTTTTTAATATGTCTGGACAAATATTTATTTTTCTTCGTGAAAAATGCTTTCTACGACACGCTGAGTGCTACACTTTTCTAAAAGAGACCCCCACCGGGGGCTCTCGGGCCCAAAGGGGTACAAATCTCTAATCAGCCAAGTTCACCCTCAACCAGAGAGTTACTGCTGTGGAATGATGTTCATTCAGTCAGTGTATCTTTGACATTTATGTTCTCATAAAACATTTGCAATACCCGTATACTCTGCAGCTGATTATTGTCAACAGGCTGCAGAATGATGACGGTCATTTAAATAAATGCTGACTCATTGTGAGCTCTGGTTTGCATGGATCTGGTTCACCTGCACCACCTGTGAACCACCACAAGAGTCGCTAAAGAGCGAGTCAACATAATAATAATAATAATAATACATTTTATTTATATAGCGCTTTTCTTGACACTCAAAGACACTTTACATTAAAATCATCATATATAAAAACAATACACTAAAAACAAAGTACACAATAATAGTCACACATTAAAAGCAGTTTTGAACAGGTGAGTTTTGATTTGTGATTTGAATGTGGAAAGGTCAGTGCAATCTCGGATGTTTTTGGGGAGAGAGTTCCAGAGGGAGGGGGCAGATATGGAGAAGGCTCTGTCGCCCCATGTCCGGTGCTTGGTCCTGAGCGGAAGGGACAGGAGGTTGGCATCAGAGGAGCGGAGCCGGCGGGATGGAGTGTGGTGGTGAAGCAGGTCGGTGAGGTAGGAGGGGGCCTGATTGTGGAGGGCTTTGTGAGTGAGGAGAAGGATTTTGTATTGGATCCGTTGTGGGATGGGGAGCCAGTGGAGGTTCTGGAGATCAGGGGTGATGTGGTCACGGGAGCGGGTGTGGGTGAGCAGGCGAGCAGCAGAGTTCTGGATGTACTGGAGTTTATTTAGGATTTTGGATGATGTGCCGTAAAGAATGCTGTTGCAGTAGTCAATTCTGGAGGTGATGAAGGCGTGGATCAGAGTTTCAGCAGCAGATGAGGAGAGTGATGGGCGGAGACGGGCCATGTTTTTTAAGTGGAAAAAGGCAGTTCTGGTGATTTGGTTGACGTGGTGTTCAAAGGAGAGGTTGCTGTCAAACATGACTCCAAGGTTGCGGATGTGTGGGGAGGGAGACAGAGTGGAGTTGTCGATGGTGAGGCAGAAGTTGTGACAGGTTTTGGTGAGGGATTTGGGACCGATGATGATCATGTCAGATTTATCACAGTTCAGTTTGAGGAAGTTGGTTTGCATCCATGATTTAATGTCAGTGAGGCAGTTGGTGAGAGTGGAGTGAGTAGCAGTGGTGATGGCTTTTGTGGAGATGTAGAGTTGGACATCATCGGCATAACAGTGAAAGTGAAGTCCATGTTGACGGATGATGTTACCAAGAGGGAGCAAGTAGAGGATGAACAGAAGAGGACCAAGCACCGAACCCTGGGGGACGCCTTGAGACAGAGGAGCAGTGGAGGAGGTGCAGTTGTTGATACTGATGAACTGTTGTCTGTTTGTGAGATATGATTTAATCCAGGAGAGAGCAGTTCCGGTGATGTTGAGGGAGGATTCGAGGCGGAAGAGAAGGATGTTGTGGTTGATGGTGTCAAAAGCTGCGGTGAGGTCGAGGAGGATGAGAATGTTGAGGTGACCAGCGTCTGAGGAGAGGAGGAGGTCAACATGTGTGTCTGTGGATAAATAGAAGGAAAGCTGACCTTGAGGCTGTAGCCTTGAATAACCGTTAGCTTTAGCACGGCTCGTGCTAATTGATTAATAGTTAAGGATCATTACTCCTCGTTGTTTGCTTACCTGAAAGCTTGTGGAGAGGCATTCTGGGAAATATAGGAAATCAGTGGAAGAGGTAAAGGAGGAGAAAGTGACACAAACCTGATTGATGATATCAGCAGACCTGTTCTCCTCTTACCTGTCTGTCTGCCTTTCAGCGTAGACCGCCTGGCATCATGATTCAGCCATAGTTCACCTGGACACAGGTGTTTTTAGTTAGTCCCGCCCCCTCCTCCCTGTCAGCTGTTCATCCTGTCAATCACATCAACGAGCTGTCTTGTTACAGGACTGAGAGGGATTTTAGTTTCTTTTTGTGATGGTCTTCATGGATATGGAGTTCATCATGTATCATTTAAAAGGCGGGACATTTCCCTTCAGGAGTCGGTGGAGACCAAACCAGAGCTAATATTGATAAGATAAGATAAGATAAAATAAGATAATCCTTTATTAGTCCCTCAGTGGGGAAATTACAGGATTACAGCAGCATTGCTCACAAGTAATAAAATAAAGATACAAATCAAGTAATATAATAAACTAAACAGTAAACAGTAGAACAGTAATAAAATAAGACAGTAAGAAGAGTATTAGATATACTAAATATGCCAGTATATACAGAATCTACAGAATATACAGGCGGATCAGGTAAATACTTAAAACGTATTGGATATTGCACGGATTAGATGAGATATTGCACCAGGTGAATGAATTAAAGTGTTCAGTGTGTGCAAAGTGTTCGTGTTCAAGTGTTCAAGTGTTCAGTGTTAGTTAGTGGTCCACCGAGAGCAGTTTGTTGTGCAGCCTGACAGCAGCGGGGAGAAAGGACTTGCGGTACCTCTCCCTCAGACACCGGGGGTGAATCAGCCGGTGACTGAAGGAGCTGTGCAGAGCTGCCAGAGTGTCCTGCATGGGGTGGGAGGCGTGGCTCATCAGGGATGAGAGCTTCGCCATCATCCTCCTGTCTCCCACCACCTCCACAGTATCCAGTGGACATCCCCAGCACGCTGCTGGCCTTCCTCACCAGTTTGTCCAGTCTCCTCCTGTCAGCTGCCGCGATGCTGCTGTTCCAGAAGACCACTCCATAGAAGATGGCTGATGCCACCACGGAGTCGAAGAAGGTCTTCAGGAGTGCTCCCTGCACCCCAAAAGACCTCAGTCTCCTCAGCAGAAAGAGTCTGCTCTGTCCTTTTTTATAAAGAGCGTGAGCGTGGTCAGTCCAGTCCAGTTTATTGTTCAAGTGAACACCCAGGTACTTATACGACTTCACGACCTCAATGTCCAGTCCCTGGATGCTCACCGGTGTCGGAGGAGGGCGTTTACCCCGGCGGAAGTCCACCACCAGCTCCTTGGTCTTGCTGGAGTTGATGTGGAGGCGGTTCCGCTGGCACCATCCTAAAAAGTCCTGGTTTAGTTCCCTGTATTCTCTGTCATCATCGGCGGAGATGAGGCCGACGATTGCAGAGTCGTCAGAGAACTTTTGCAGGTGGCAGTTTGCAGAGTTATGTTTGAAGTCCGAGGTGTAAATGGAGAAGAGGAATGGAGCTAGAACGGTTCCCTGTGGGGCCCCTGTGCTGCAGGACACCCGATCTGACTCACACTCCCGTATCCGCACATACTGTGGACGGTTGGTGAGGTAGTCCAGGATCCATGCAGTGAGGTGGTGGTCCACCCCGGTCTGCTCCAGCTTGTCCCTCAGAAGCAAAGGCTGGATGGTGTTGAAGGCACTGGAGAAGTCGTAGAACATGACTCTCACAGTGCTTCCAGCCTTTTCCAGGTGAGAGAGGCATCTCTGCAGCAGGAAGATGACGGCGTCATCCACCCAGATGCCGGACTGGTAGGCGAACTGAAGTGGGTCCAGGGATGAACTCACCAGAGGGCGGAGATGGGCAAGGACCAGCCTCTCCAGGGTCTTCATCAGGTGGGATGTCAACGCCACCGGCCTGTAGCTGTTGAGGTCCTTGGGCCGCGGGTTCTTTGGTACCGGTACCACGCAGGATGTCTTCCATAGCTGTGGTACTTTCCCCAGCCTCAAGCTGGGGCTATTGGACATTCATTGTTACACAAACACGACTCCAGTGGGATGATCATGTCTGCTGGATGTTTAGTCTGCTAACATGTCAACCAAAGCAAGTAGAAACGGTGTTCATCCATCAGGATGAGCGCAGCCTCGAGCACAGAGTGGGAACAGAGGGACGATCAGCCTACCAGCAGCTCTAATAATATCACCTTGTGCCCCGGACTATTTCAGCCAGCAGATGAATCGTTGTACCAGCCGGTTTCTCCAAAAGACGCATAAATCACAACAATTTTAGGTAATTTATGGTTAAATAAAATGCTGTTGCTGCTTCTTGCGGGTTCATTTTACAGCATGTAGTCTGTATTGACTGCTATATGAACATATAAGTGTGAATATATGAGGATCGAAGCAAGTGGCGTAATATCAAAAGTCAAACAAACTCCCAAAAATGTTGCGTTATTTAGAAGTTCTCATGTAACGTTGTTTACTTTTGACTTACCCACTTATCTTAAGCTCAACCATGAACTCATTAGTTCTGTTGCTTAAAGTTAACTGTGGTCCTTTCACGGTAACAGCGTGGTTTAGAAAAACAACTGAAATGCCCTTAAAAGGTTGTATTTTATATTTTATTTACAGCCCTTCCCATGAGATCAGGTTCATGTGCACCGAACACAACATGAACATGCACACAGAGAGAGAGAGTCACATGCACAAGAAGCACAGTCCTGAATTGATTCACGAGTACAACATAACCCGTCCGAAAGATTTGTCTAATCATGCTCACAGAGAAATCCAAGCTCAGCAGCTTGAATAGAGAGCAGAGCTTCAGCTGCAGGAGGCGGCGGTGTGAGATCGGGTTGTTCTACCTGTCGAGGGGCTGCAAATTGGCCGAGATGGAGCTCTGGAATTCTGCTCTGCTCTTCCTTTAAAAGCTATTGGCTTATTTCTATTACTGACACACACACACACACACACACACACACACACACATGCACTGGTTATAAAATCAAGCAGTGCTGCAGGATGTAGACATCACCGTGTTTCCTCACTAATGAAACTTAAATTTAAAGTTTAAATAAATTTCCCATTATTATAGGAAACAGTATGTGCATGTAGGGATGTAAGACAATGTGTGACAACACACACACACACACACACACACACCTTCTTCAGGTGTCCACAGGGCTTTAGTTGTTTGGAGGCTGAAGCCTGGGGATTGTGGACCATAATAAGTCTGGGTCTGCACCATTGTTAGCCTTACAGTTCATTCATTTCATCCCCTTGTTAATGGAGACATTGTTGAGCAGCAGCTCCGCCCTGAGAGCAGTGGGGGGGGGGGGGGGGGGTTGTGCAGGGTGTTCTGGGTAATGGGGCTACAGATCCGTGGAGATAGATAGTTTAATTAAGCATGAGAGAATTTAAGCCCCCGTCGGCCCGAGGTGAAAAATGAGCTCTGAGGGCGAAGAGAGCCAGAGGGAGGGGTGTGTGTGTGTGTGTGTGTGTGTGTGTTAGGATGAAGATGGTAAAGACACATCTTTCAATACAACTACAAATTATACACATATCTCATTCTATGATCAAAGAACGAAGTTCAAAACTATGTATCAATACATATTAGGCCAAATGACATCATTAAAGGTTAATTATTTAGTTTTTGTGTTTTAATGTTAAGTTCATTTATAATAGCTGCACAATAGCAGCTGCACACACTTTTGGAAGATCAAATTCAAATTTAGTAATAAAGGAAAAAAGTAATTTTTCTATAAAATGAATACAGAAGAAAAAACTAAAGCAAAAAAGATATCATTCATAAAAGGGTTAAAAACTAATTCAGAACACAAAATTAAGACAACATGGATAGTAGCAGCTTTGCTGTCTCAACCTAACTAAGTAGTTTAGTTGTTTAAACCTAACTAAGTAGCTTTGTTGACTCAACCTAACTTAGTAGCTTTGTTGACTCAACCTAACTAAGTAGCTTTGTTGACTCAACCTAACTAGGTAGTTTTGTTGTCTCAACCTACCTAGGTAGCTTTATTGACTCAACCTAACTTAGTAGCTTTGTTGACTCAACCTAACTAAGTAGCTTTGTTGACTCAACCTAACTAAGTAGCTTTGTTGACTCAACCTAACTAAGTAGTTTTGTTGACTCAACCTAACTAAGTAGTTTTGTTGTCTCAACCTAACTAGGTAGCTTTATTGACTCAACCTAACTAAGTAGCTTTGTTGACTCAACCTAAAACTGTGTTTCCTGTGAAGACAAAAGTTTATTTTGAAAAGACTGTGTTCATGTAACGAGCATTTTTACAGCGTTAATATTAGTTTTTGCATATTGTTTGCATCTGCTGTGCTTTATCTTTTGATTGATCAACATAAATCCTCATTTCCATGAATATATTGTGGATTAATAATGAAATGAAAAGAACTGGTGCGTCTGTAGATGTGAGGGATTTAAAGATAGACTGCAGAGGAGGGCAAAGAGTGAATGAGAAACAGAGGATCCCCTCTCCGTCTTCCTGCTTTGTCTCGTGCCAGTGATCTACTCAATCCGTCCTCGTCTAGTAGCACTAATCCTTTTGTTTTGTTGTGCCACTCTGGCTATCTGTTTCCACCGCCTATCGATTAGCTGTGCCGCCGTGCCCACCGCGCAACACATGAATGAATCTCATTTCCCCTCTCATTGTGTTGCAGTAACTTAAAAAAACAACAAACCAATTCATGGACCCAGGAGGCGTGAAAACAGGTTGGAGGTGAGATTAAAAACAGCATGTGGATGTTCAGGATGAGCGGATTATCTGATACGAAAGTACGCTGTTCAAGAAACCACCATCATTTTAAACGTGTGGATTCACTGACCGAAGCTCGGAACAACTTTACCGGACGACATTATGTTAAAAACAACAGTTAGGTTTAGACAGCAACAAAACCAACAGTTAGGTTTAGGGTTATGAAAAGTATTGGACCAACTCCAATTATTTGAAATCTCAGGCAAAGTAGCACAAGGCATGGATTTTGCTCAAAAATCTAACTCATCCGATTTGCTTGCAACTTTGCACACCTGGTGGGCTGTTCCCAGGTATGCCCCCTCATAAGTTTCAGCCTCCTAGCCCAGATCATACTGTAGGTATTGTTTGGGAGAGATTGGACAATTTCTGCCATTTCGGTTGGGATTATTGGACAAAATGGTCAGCCCATACACATTTTGTCGAAATGACCCTTTTTGAGTCATAAGGATAAGTTCCCTTATAACTCAAAAAGTGGCATGTCGAGTACACTTGATTGGGCTCTCATGTAGTCCAATTATCCCAACCCAGTTGGCAGTAATTGTTCCGACTGTCCCAATGCCTTTTGGAACAAATTCTGACATTTTGGCATCTTCACCATATATGGTGAAATTTGTTCTAAACGAGCTACAGCCACCGAACTTAATACACAGGGTCTATGGCTTCATAGCAACATGTAGTCAAAATAAGTTTCAGCCTCCTAGCCAAGATCATACTGTATATATTGTTTGGGAGAGATGAGAACAAATAGGCCATTTGGGTTGGGATAATTGGCCTAAATGAGAGCACAATCAAATGTAGACGAAATTACCCTTTTTGAGTTGTAAGGGAACTGCCATTTCGCGGACCTTTTTGTCCCGGAAATGGCAGTTCCCTTATAACTCAAAAAGTATCTTTCCGACTAAATATATATGGGCTGACCATTTTGGCCAATAATCCCAACCTAATCGGCCGACATTGACCCAAACATCCTCTATTCCTACAACATGCAAAATAACTCATCAAATAGCTCAAACAGTCTGGAAATTGCACCCAACATCCTATCTGAGGTCCTGAGCTTGCTCACCAAGGACCCCGTCTCTCAGTCCTCTGGAAAGCTATCTTCTGTTAGCAGCATGCTAATGAGATCAAACCAATTAATCCCAGTAGAGTGTCCTCTTGTGTCCATCATATGTCAATTTTATAACAAAAAGTAATTTATTATTGTTTTATAGGACACAACAGAAACCCTCTTGACTCTAAAGACTGAAAACAGCTTTTTAGCAGCATGCTAATGACTTGAAACCAATTGGACCTTGTAGAGGGTCCTCTTGTGTCCATCATATGTCAATTGTAGGACAATAAGCTATTTACAAGTGTTTTTAGTGCTGGTATCAGTGTCTTTGAGTGCAACCTGTGGTCAGTCAATCCCAGATCCCAGAACATGGACTTTACTGCAGGCTGGTAACCTTCCAACGTGTCTGCTGCTCACCGAGGTCACGGGTAGATGGGTGGATGTTGGTGCTCAGACTGCCTCACTGCAGGAAACCCGCCCTCAGATAGATGGCTGGATGAATAAAATGCCTCACAGCGGTTTCTACATGTTTGTGTTGGGTTTCACCCCGAATGCATCAAGTGAAGAGGAGCTAGCTGCTCCACAAAGCAGAACAAAAACATTAGGTGACGCTGCTTTTAGCCATTAACAGCTTTCCAGAGGAGCTGAGAGGAGCTGACAATATCAATACTTTAAAACAGAAACTCAAACACAGCTCTTCAGTCTGGCTTTTATAGAATGTTTTATCATTTTATGGGTATTATTATCATTGCATATTATTAGAACTGATTTTATTTGGTGTCTTATGTGATTTCATGCTATGGCGTCACTATTTATACTAAATATTAATTCATTTATTATTTTATTTTTTGCTCTAGTTTCCTTTTTTACTGTTTTACCATGACCAATATATTCTGTGTTATATTTTATATATTTATCTTTCTTAAGTGAATTTGGTGAGCACTAGTTTCTTCATTGTTCAGTCATTTGTTAAGCACTTTGATTGCATTTGATTTGTTTGAAAGGTGACTTTATAAATAGATCAATTGATTGATTCGTTAATTGAATGATTATAAAAAGATGCAGCCTTGTTTTCAGAGGTTTGCATTCCATTAAATTGAATTCTTAATTTGCACACATACTTTGCAGTTCATAATCCCCATGTTTTATTTATTCCTTAGTAATGCCTCCCAAAACACACAATCATGAGATTGTGTGTTTTGTTCTAGAAATCGATTCCCTACTTGGATGTGATGCATCAAAGACGTCTAACAGGATCACCAGGAACTGCAGCTCTTCTCCATGATCCCATCAGTTCTCATGTGCTGTTTTTAATGCTCATACTCTTTTCTACTTGATAATGCGTTGCATGCCAGGTTTGCATAACCGCCTCCTTCACTGCACGCAGGCACGTATTTGCCTCTCATTTATGAAAACCATCTGTTTACTCTGAGAAATGGCATTGCAGCTGTAAAGATGTTTACCTCCTCAACAAAATCATTCTCCAAGTACTGACAGAGTTCCATGAATGTGGTATTTAGACATCATGTCCCTGCATCCAAATTACGCCCGCCACTGCTGCATCGCCTGAGAGGCCTTGATAACGTGCAGAGCATTTCTTTTTCGTCTGAATCCATAACCCCCTTGCTCAAGGATAAGATGTTTGTTTCCAGGAGCTAATTTGGAGGTGAGATATTGAATGCAGATGACACTAATAAGGAGAGAGGCAGAGGGAGGGAGATCTTTGTCTCGTTCCGCCTCTAATGGTTCTTGTCTCCCGCCGTCTGGCAGGAGTCTCTCTGTGAGTGTCATTAGGATGCACGGGGAGTCGCTCCGGCTAAATATTGCGCAGGCTTCATTTAGCACAGATGAAAGCGTGACTCACTGTGGACTCATAGAGCGAGAGGGAGTCACGTTGCAAACCCCAACATCATTTCAGCCGGCTGCTGAGTGAGTTATTCCAACAGCTCCCGGCGTTGTGTTTCAGAAGCCTCCAAACCTATTAGTCCCGTTCTAGACTATATTTTGCTAATTGGTCCTCGGTGATTTCAGCGCCGGACCGACTGAGAGTATCAGTCTCTGACGCTCCGAGGCTCATTAAACACGGGACTGTTCCTGTCATGTGCAGAGACATCAACACCAGACATGTGACCGCTTATGGATTTTTGTTTTAATTGAGGAGCAGACTCAGAGGTTTACGGTCTTATTGGGGAGGCATGCTGGGAGAATATTATCATCCTTAATGCTAAACAATAATCACTTTTTATTTCTGTTGACAGAAGGTCTAATGAGTACATCCGAGTAGGGATGCCCCGAAACCCGGTTCTAACTGAGTAAAACCTGTTAGCATTGATGCGGTCTGGAGTTACTGGTTCTGCTATCGGTACTTTCTTAGCTGTGGACCGAGACGTCCTCGTCTCAAACGTCCTGCCTCTGTCTCTCTGTCTCTCTGTCTTTGTCTCCTCTCAGTGCAGCGTGAGACTCGCATCACGATCAGAGAGAACTCTGATCGTCTCAAACACAATAAAACCCTCACAAGTAAGTTCATCACAACATGTGACCAACACGCAGAACATCTGTTTGTGGAGCAGCCGCCAGGGAACGGTAGTGATGTCATACGTTAGTGATGTCAGACGTTAGTGATGTCAGACGTTAGTGATCTCGGACGTTATTGATGTCATACCTTAGTGATGTCATACGTTAGTGATGTCAGACGTTAGTGATGTCGGACGTTATTGATGTCATACCTTAGTGATGTCATACGTTAGTGATGTCAGACGTTAGTGATGTCAGACGTTAGTGATGTCGGACGTTATTGATGTCATACCTTAGTGATGTCATACGTTAGTGATGTCAGACGTTAGTGATGTCGGACGTTATTGATGTCATACCTTAGTGATGTCATACGTTAGTGATGTCAGACGTTAGTGATGTCAGACGTTAGTGATGTCGGACGTTATTGATGTCATACCTTAGTGATGTCATACGTTAGTGATGTCAGACGTTAGTGATGTCGGACGTTATTGATGTCATACCTTAGTGATGTCATACGTTAGTGATGTCAGACGTTAGTGATGTCATACGTTAGTGATGTCAGACGTTAGTGATGTCGGACGTTATTGATGTCATACCTTAGTGATGTCATACGTTAGTGATGTCAGACGTTAGTGATGTCGGACGTTATTGATGTCATACCTTAGTGATGTCATACGTTAGTGATGTCAGACGTTAGTGATGTTGATCACAAGAACAGGATCATCAATGAAACATAATCACTGAAATCATTGTTGAGCTGAGAATGTAGTTTAAAGATTTTGGAACGTGTTGCTTGTTGTTTACATACAAGAATAATGAAGAACTGTTGATTCTTTTCTTTATTTTTTTTCTCACAAAATAATCAAAAAGAACCAATAAGAGTATCAATAAGATTACTAGTGTCGATAAAATGCTAACGACACACATCCTTATGTCAAAGGTTTCACCAGACAAAAGCAAAGTGCCGTCAACGTTTCATCGCTCTGCAAATCACATATTCTATTTAAGACCAGTTTGCAAACAACAGAGGGCCTAGAGGGGTCCGAGACTCCTTGATTGACACTTGAGACCCTCTGAGACCCTCAACAGGAACATTTCTCAAATCTTAAAAAATATTCACTTGAAACTGGTTTGAAAGCCGACTCATCTTCTGCCGTGTCGGGTTGGTTAGAGCGAGCCGAGTGAGCTCAGCAGTTCTTTGTTGCAGGGCATCGATGTTGCATTGCGTAAACTTTAGTGAGTAATTGATGACATCATCCTCAGTATATATATATATATATATATCTATATATATATATATATAGATATATATATATAGATATATTTTCCCTCTGCTGGCAGCTCAGTCATAACACGCCTCCTGCCCTTTGGAGCATCTCCTGACCTTAAAGTCTGGACACATCTTCTCCTGCAGAGGAAGCCGGGCTCTAACCGGAGATGAAAAGGTTTGCTGAGAGGCTTAAACTGCGGCTGTCTGCCTGTCAGGCAAGAACGCAGGGGAGAGGAGCTCCATGTGGCTTTGAAAATGTTAGGAAAAGGACACGATGGTGACGGGAAACTTTTAACATTTAAAATAACATATAATATATATATATATATATATATATTGATGCTTATGACTAACAATATATTCAGTATATATATATGTATATCTATATATGGTATATAGATACGGTTTGAAAACATGGACTATGAATGAGAAGTGGGCGTAGTCATCGTGACGTCACTCATTGGTTTGTGGACTGACGTTATGAAGCCTCGAGTTCGGCGATTTCGCTGTCGCCATCTTGGATTACGGCTGTCGCCATCTTGGTTTTTTACAACCAGAGAACAGGAAGTGACCATATCTGGACTGAGGAGGAGTGACGTAGAGACGCCGTATACGTCTCTGGTAGAGACCTGTCAATCACTGTGTAGCCCCGCCCTAAAGCATCCCCTGCTTTATGGTCTGTTTGACTCTAAATGGACCATAATGTACTAAATGAACATCATGCTGTATTGAAGAAGACTTGAAACTAGAGATTGAGACCATGAACTCATGTTTACAATGTTTACTGAGGTAATAAATCAAGAGAGAAGTAGAGTCATTTTCTCATAGACTTCTATACAACCAGAGGAGTCGCCCCCTGGTGGACACTAGAGAGAATGCAGCTTTAACACATGAAGCATCGACTTCACTTTTCAGAACCGGAGGTTACCGCCTGGATTAAAGAACACCAGACTTTCACCCAGGAAATCGTTGTTCATGTCCAATATGAAACCAGAAGTCAATGTTGACTTCTTTCTTACGTAACCTACGTACTTAGATATCGTCACTTCTGTAGTTTTTTTTACCCCAAGCCACCGAAACCTAAACCTAAACCAAGCAGTGTTCTTGCCTTAATACTGCAGGGTCTTTCCCAGGCCTATGATCGCTGGACATTAGTAGGGAAACACCAGAATCAGGCAACTTTGCAGCATCTTTGGAAAAGATGAATCCGTCGAAAAATGGATAAAAATTGCCAGCAATTACATGTCCATCTAAATGCAGTAGAATAGATAAACGTAATTTCCAGAGGACAATATTCTTAACAGAGGACAATAAAAGGTCTCTTGTCAGGAAAACATACTGAAAGTTAATTTCAGTGTTTGAACACAACCAAAGAGTCGTATGTTGCCAAAGCTCTTTTGCAGACGAGATGATTCATCTCAACGGGAGCCGGCCTGCAGTATTAACATGTGTGTATTAGAAGTACAGAGACGTCTGGGTTTCCAGGGCAACTTAAACTGTGGTGTCTGCAGTTTGGCCTCTTGCTCTGACTGTTGTGGCTCCTAACAGGGTTTGATGCTTCAAAGGGAGCGAGCAGAGAGAATGATTAGCTGGCAGCGACAGGCTTCTGGTTTCTGGAGCTCCGTATGTGGTTTAATAGAGGAGTTTACATGTGCAAAGGTGATGATACTGTGACTGAAGTACAGAGTGTAACTCTCAGCAGGACGGAGGAGGGCTTGGGAGCTACAGGTGTTTGGAGGTTGGGCCGGGCAGAGGGCAGCTTTTATGGGACACGTCAATGTCAAAGGGGGGAGAAAGAAAAGAAATGGTTGTTGAGGAGATTCAGAAGGAAGAAGAAACGGCTCGATGTGCAGTGGAAGTGAGTCAGTGTACTCAAGAAGAAACGTACCTGGAGTGAAGTGTGGGGCTCGGAGGCAGGCGGGATTACATTCATGGTGAAACCTGCAATTTCTCTTCATCGTGAACGAGTGAGCAGCACGATGTTCCTTCGTGTCAATAAAGACATAGCAAAGTGTTCACATGAGAAACACCCGATTGGATCAGTCCACAAACCAATAAGTGACTTAACGAAGACTATGTCCACTTCTTATTAACAGTCTCTGACGCTCGCTTGTAAACACCCAAAAAGCGACCCGGATGTATTGGAAGTTCCTGGTATTTTTGCCATACTGTTATTGCCATCCTATGTATTGGGTCATCATGGGATCTGGCACACTGAATAGTCTGGTAGTACGAGTGTTGCAACCCGCAGTAGAGCTGCGGTGAAATAGTCAAAACTAAATGACATCCTATGTCTTTTCTCAACTACGTTTCCTCGGCCTTGTTGGTGGAGGAAAGATGTTACGGAGAATTCACAAGGACTAAGGAAAAGACATGAGTAACATTCTCTGAAAGATGAATGTTGATTAGCAATTGTTGTGCTGCTTCTTGGGATCGGACACTTGATCCTGCTCATTACGTCTCCTTTGGTTGGCAGTCAAGGTCCCAATGTTGAAGTACTTATTTTCATTGAACTTAGATGTCACCCTCCTGTGGGACCCTGAAGGTCTCTGTGGAGCCTTCATGTCCAACTCAACGTATCGCTGTTGAATAGAATGGTTTCCTCTTGAAAGCCAGATGAGAGACATGATTCTGCTGACTGTGTGGGAACCTTTGAGGCTTCGTATGAGCCTGTTGTTTTTCTGCACAAACAGGTATGACAGCTGAGTCCGCCGCAGCATTCAGAGGACTCTTAACCGTTAGCTTAGCCTCAACAGACTGGACGCGCGGCCCGTTAAATCATCCGAGGTTCTGCTCTTTATAAGTGCAGGTTTGGAGGTTCACAAGTAGGTCAGAGATGTTTTTTAAAAAGAACGGTGTTACCTGTCAGACTGCGGAGTAGATTTATGATAATGCAGACTAATATCCGTAATGGGAGGTCAAGACATCATTTAGCATTAGTACTGGGCTTCTCTATGACTCTTTGCAGCCTCTGGCACGTCTCCCTGGCTGCACTGATGTGTTTCATGAAACTGTGCAGCTAACAGGGGTTTGTTCCAAATCTAGAAACCCTAGTTCAGTTTCAGTTGTCTCTGAAAAGATCCTTTTTGTTCGCATTTATTCTGCTTAATTTGACCAATGAAATAACTCCTCTCGTCATCCCTCTGTCTCCTCTCTAGCCTGCGAGCTGATGAACCAGGGCATACTGGCGCTGGTCACCTCGACGGGCTGCGCGTCAGCCAGCGCCCTGCAGTCCCTGACGGACGCCATGCACATCCCCCACCTGTACATCCAGAGGAACAGCGAGGGATCGCCGCGGACCGCCTGCCACCTCAACCCCAGCCCCGGCGGGCAGCGCTACACTTTGGCCGCCCGGCCGCCCGTCCGCCTCAACGACGTCATGCTGACTCTGGTGGAGGAGCTGCGCTGGCAGAAGTTCATTGTGTTCTACGACATCGAGTACGGTAAGTGATCGACCGGTCGCCGTGCTGGAGCGAGGAGACGGATCTTGGAAAAGCTGATGGGACAGTCTGCTGTTGGCTGATGGAAGTTGGTCTTTTGTTGTGGAGGCTTTTAGCTGTGGAACTTGATCTTGATTCTAATTCTCACTGTCAGATCTGGTTGATGTGAACAACCGGATCTCACCCCCCAACTCGTAAAATAGCAGTGCTTGGTCAGTGCTGCACCCTTTAATATCTGGATGAGCACCAGGCTTTCAACTAACTCCAATATTAACCCATCGGGGTCATTATCAGACTGACGGGGTATAACGCGAAAGAAAGGCTGCGTGAGATGGGTGGGAGGGGACGGTGTGGGTCAAACAAACCCAGGAGGCCACTGTTCCACAAGTCAATGTTGACTTATTCAAACATATTTTTCCTACATAACTGGAGTTGCCTACTGAACACCAGTTAGTTATTTTAACATACTTCTTTGGATCCAAACCACAATATTTTCCTCGTCCTCACCAAGTCGTTTTTTTTTTGCACAAGTAAACCTTGAAACTGAGTAAACCTACCTTTTATTTTGAAAACCGATTGTATGAATATAGCAAGTGGAAACTCTACGTTATTTGAAGCAATGTGGCCGCTGACCAAGCGTTTATTGATGAGTTGGAGTGAGAAGGTTTTGGACTCTGAGTTTGGACTTTAAAACTTGTTTAGAAAACTTTAAAATGTGGTGAGTTTTACTCTTAAGAACACATATGTTGGTGTTAACCCACTGTCCTGTGAAAAGTGAGAAACTTCTCCACTTCCTCTCATATGGTCCACATGTTTGTGATGAGTGACGATAGATGGATTGAGCAGCTGATTGATGGTTTACAGACATCAGTGTTCGTTGAGTTTCCTGCTGAATGTTTAACATCACTCAGTGGATAGTTCTGTGACTCTATGTTATAATTTGTATCTATTTCACTTCGTAATTTACACTTAATATGGCTTTGATGAAATAACAAATGATTCATACCTTTGTTGACAGAGATACGTTCATGTTTTTGCAGCCACTTATGAGTTTGTTTTACAACTCGTTCTCTCTTTTGATGCGCTTCTCAAGCATCAATGAAAAATATGTTCTTCCCAAGCACTTTGGATTATATTCTGGAATACTTTGGAAGTCCTTTTCCTAACTGTTTGTGACAGGATCTTTGATTTGTTTTCATTGTCCCTGCTGTTGGGATGATGCAAAGAAACATGGAGATTTGAAGTACTTTGTGTGTCTGTAAAGAAAGAAACCAACTTTAAATATAAATCCTGCTCGAAGGGTATGGGGGTCTATTTAAGGGTCTAAGATAGAGGGTGTTGTATTTTATACAGATTTTAAACTGATTGATTATTGAGTATTGGCTGCATGAATAAAATTGACTTGACTTGTCCAAACAAAAAGAAGAAACTTTTATTGTTCCTTCAACACTAACCATGTTACATATTTGTTAATATGTTGGGGAGTTTTGCCTCATTTATTTTCACTTTTGTAAATTCACATGGAATACATGTAGACAAATAATTGAAAATGCATTAAGAATAGCTGCAGGCTGCCATAAATGATTTCCAATGATTTCTGGCCTTGGAAAGGATATTCCAGCAACATGTCAGACATCGACCCCTTTCTTCTGTATTTGTTTGGAATAGCTCACTTGGACTGTATCTTAATGAAAGCACATTAGGCTCGATGGATTTTTGAGCATAATCGATACAGGATGGTGGCAATTACAATATAAGGTTATAGACAGATGCAGGCATTTAGCCTCTCAGATAAGTGCATTATAGCTGCTGGCCACGATCTGAATCCTTTATGACCGAAGGACGACGGTGAGGCTGCAGAGGAGAACTTCACTCAGTCCAAAGATACTTCGTTTAAAATGAATCAGCAGATATGTTTGGAAGACTTTCAAAAAACTGTCTTCAGTGACTCATATGGGATTTTTTTGTTTCGGTTTAATAGCTTCTGAAACACCCCCACGCCTTCCTAACAATGGATTGGGGGGCCTGTGTCCAATCTTTTCTCAGTCATTTTTCGTAACCAAAACAAATCACCAACCCCGACTTTTCCTCCTTGATTGGCCGTGTGTAACTGAGCATAACGCATAATGAAGACGGTCTATAAACGCTTCTGATTTCTGACGTGGGCGGACAACGTTTCTCAAAGAAACTAGTTCTGTTCAGGCGTAAATCAACCCTCAGTCTGGGTTGTTTCAGATACCTCACGCGTCGATATCAGTTAGATTCATTGTCACATTATGTGGGAATAATGACGGGTAATTATCCCGTTTTAAAATGTCATGTAGCTAATAAAAAAGGAAAATTAATAAAAATAGAAGGGGCACAACGAGACACACTGACACTGCTATTTTTAGGTGGGTACAAAATATCTTTATTAGAAAGTTAAATAGAATTAAAGCTGCAAGCAGCATTGACCGGGCCCTCGCAACTTCACACACGTCGAGGGTACTGGCAGGACTCTGGTTGACGTGGTCATGCATTTCTGTGACCATCATACACTGCACGCACGAGTTAAACGGTGTTTCCTGTGTCGACTAATGGCGTCGCCAGGTCATTTTGCCAGGTCTTAAGCCTTGAATGTTTTGAGTGTACCTCCGAATACAATCATAACTAAGCCTGTAGAAATCGACAAAAAACTGAATGTGAGTTAATGCGCTTCAGTGTTAATAACAGAACAGACTGTCAAAGTAAAAAAAACATCCTTTTGTAAAGAATTAAATTCAAGCTAAAAGTCGAGCCAATGTAGAATAATCTATCGTATAAATTAGGCTGGGTGGAGTTTGATTTTATTAAACTAACTTCACTTTGCATTACGGCCTGTTCCAAAACAAACAAAAACAATTAAATTTACTATTAATGAAAACTCCACGTTCAAGCGCTATTTGGAACCCTTTTTTTTTCTGCTCTCCAAACATCTTAGTTTGCACATATTTAGATCAGAGAAGTCTTTTTTTGTTGTGGTGTGCCCACAAACCCTTTTAATAAGTTCAGTGTTTGGGCCGCTGTAATTATAGAATCCTGTTTATGGTGCGTTCACACCAAACGCGGCGCAAATTATTTGCGCGAGTAGATTACATACGAAGTCTATGCACAGATGCGATGAGAGTGGCGCGGCGCGAATTTGCGATGGTGCGATTGACGTGAATTCGCGTCAAATGCCAAATCGCCCCAAACATGTGAGTTGAAATTTTTCAACTTCTGCGAAATATTCGCGTGACGCTGTGGCGCGATAGCCTATCAGCGTTGAGTTGCTCCCCCTGTTATCAGTGACTTCCTGCCGTTGTTGAATCAGGAAATAAATACTGTAGCCGCCTGTGTTCACCCAGAGCTCTACGATACCTCATATCAATAGAGACCGGACCAAACTATGTGTATACATGTGTGTGTGTAAACCATATGGTACAAACAATGAATAGACGCTGCCGTATTTATGTCTACATGACGTTATTCTGAGTGTTGGTGGAGCTGCTACAATGTTAGCATAGCCTAGCACCGATCCATCAGAGCTCCATTGGGAAGACAAGTACAAATCGGCATCATTACGTAGTTATTTCGGAGTCCTTTTTTGTCGGTTTATTGCCGTTAAATCACAGCCAAATCAGTTTATTTTGTGTTTATACAGCTGTAGTAAACAGCGACGTGTGGCTTGCTAGACACAGTGAATACAGCTCGATGAAATCCACGGAGCTCCTCTGAACAATATTATGAACCAGACATGACGGCGTTTAGTTTCCCGGGATATCTGTGACTTCCACAACACGTACTAAGCAGAAATAGAGGTTATTTTTACCATGGTTGATGGCGGACAGTTGAACGGCTTTCAGGGCGATAAGCTACGCCCCCTCTCCGGCGCGTCCAGCGCGATTTGCGCGAGTCACGCGAATGAACACAAATAGTCCTCGGCGAGACCGGTGGCGCGAATGATTCTCTTAAAAACATTGGCCTTCCCGACTACCGGATATCAACGGATCTAGGTGTGTGTGTGCAACAGGTGTAGGAGGACTGGAAGTACTCCAGGATGGACCCGCTCTAGAGGGCCACCGCTGGAGGAGGAACCCCATGTGGTTGGGAACCTCGCTCGGTTATCAAGGGCAGCTTCAGGACCCTGGCCCTAACACTCCTGATTTAGATGCCAATCTGACCCCATTGCTTCCTAATACACAACAGCTAATGTCTAAACATTATCATCACACTGCTACGTCATATATGATACATAAGCAGAGCATTAAAAACAATCTGAGCAACCACGTTAGTAAATCACAATAATACTGAACACCATTTAAACGTTAGCTTGCAGCAGGAATGTCATTCAGATGTCATGTCTAATGTATTTACTACTGTCAGCCTATCCCAGGGGAAGAGCTCTCTCACCTTTAGGAGACTATGAAGGCCCCACCAGAGACGAGCAACACTGGACTTGGTTGGAATGTACAGAATACAAACCAGTTTTATTTGTTTTTACAGAAAGTAAGGTAAAAGCTCACAAAAAATGAATAATACAAAATAAGTAAAAGATAAAACAAAATGTCAGATGTACCACGTTCAAAAAGAACCAAGTCTCTCAAAGAGCAAGAACCCCCAGAAGCCTCGACCCTTTGTTGTCTCCTCCTATATACACACTTCTCCTTGGTGCTTCTGCAACCTCCGGGTCCATATAAGGCAGACAACAGATCATCTTTAATCATTGGACTAAACAGTTTTCATAGTCTTATCGTTTCTGACAGACTTATTGTGTAGGTTAACTCTTTCCTGCTACCCCCCCCCCCCCCCCCGTCTGTCTAGTCTGGCTTCATTGAACAGGACGTCTCCCTAACAATCACAATAGTTAGTTTCTGAGTTTACAACCTTTCTCCTCTGCTGACTGTCAATCATCAGGTCAGAGTGAGTTTAACTCAAAGTTCACTTATTTCTTGAGCTTTAACATTTAGTCAACATTATCAGCACATATGATTACATTTTGATAAATGATAGAAAAACACACATCAAAGCTCATCATCATTGAACTGTTGCTAAACAATATGGGATTACATGTAACGAGTATATTGATATCTGACAATAAAACACTCTTAGCTCGATTATGAAAATAGATCGTAACTCATCATAGACAATGGAAAGTTAAAGAGGATATGCATATGCATCAAAAGGTAAGCAACACCTTAAGATTTAGTTTAGTTTGGTTTTATTTGTTCGAGAGGGACAATGTACATTGATGAACACTTTAAATTAAAATGTAAATGCACCCAATTACAGCCACAAGGTTGATTTCCATTGTCTGTCCCCGCCAGAATGTACAGGCTGAGTGTCCTAAAGTAAAAGGTCATGCCAAAGTCCAATAGTAATAAACTAAAATCAATTACAGTCTGTAGCTGACAATACACAATCGTTCGATAATAAAAAGTTAACAATGGATAAAAAAGGAATCGCATATATATATATAAAAGAAACTAGAAAAAATATCACAGTGTAAGGAAGACATTTCATATTCATCATATTGCACACAGATATATTGCACATAAGGGCATTAATTAATTTGCACATTTAAGGTTTCATTCATTCATATAACATTAGTACATCACATATCCATGACACTAATACTGCTAACCCAGGTTAAACTATCTATGTGCACAGGTTTGGGTGGACAACAGCCATCCCTTCATGTGCTTTTTGAAAGTGCTGAAGTTTGGGCACTCCCTAACGGAGGATGGTCATGTGTTCCAGAGGGCGCCGCCTTTGACAGACACGCGTCTGACCAAAGGTGGTGCGCCTGTGTGAGATGACACAGTCGCCTCTGTCGGAGGCTCTGGTGACTCTAGTCGCAGGGCCGCAGACAGGTCTCTGTTTGATGTACTCGTTCAGCGGAGGAGGTGTCAGACCATTTAGGACTTTGTAAATGATGCTGGCTTCTTTAAGGCTGATAAGGTTGTTAAAACTTAAAAACTTATGTTTGTTCAGGATGTGGCAGTGATGATGGGTTCGCAGTTTCTTGTCAAAGACTTTGAGTGCTCTCTTATACAGAGAGTCTATGGGTTTGAGTGTTGCTGTGCACGTGAGTGACCAGCTGGTCAGACAGTACACTAAATGTGTGAAGATCATGGAATGTAGGAATGTCCTGGCTGCGTTTTCTGTCAAGCTGTTTCTGATGTGCCTGAAGTTTAGAAGGTTGAATTTGATGTGGGTCGCTACCTTTTTGACATGGCTCTTGAAGGTCAGGGTGGAGTCTAGAGTTACCCCTAGGTACTTGAACTCGGTTACTAAGTCTAGCCCTGTTCCCTTTACAAATATGTTCGAGTGTGTTATTTTTTGGGCACGTTTGGAGAAAATCATACATACAGTTTTTTTAGTATTCAACAGGAGGCAGGATTTAGTGAGCCAAGCTTGGACATCAGACATAGCGGATGATAGGATGCGTAAAGCGTCTTGGTTGTTTGTAGCTGATGTAAAGATTACAGCATCATCCGCGTACATCTGTGTATGTATATTCTGACAGGAGTTGGGTAGTGTGTTAATAAACAGGGAAAATAAAAGCGACCCAAGGACCGATCCTTGAGGAACACCTACAGGACATTCAAGACAGGGAGACCTAGCACCATCTACAGTAACAGATTGTTTTCTGTTGGATAAGTATGATTTGAACCAGTTCAGAGTATGGGTGGAAAAGTTGAAATGGGTTAACCTGGACAGTAGGATTTGGTGATCTACAGTGTCGAAAGCTCTCTTGAGATCTAAAAAGATAGCACCGACACATGCATTCTTGTCCAACAGACCCTTGATCTTTTCAATGAGGACACACAGGGCCGTCTCAGTCGAGTGGTGGGCACGAAAACCAAACTGCATAGGATGCAACGGGATGGTCTTTGTTTAGATGCTCTACAAGAAGTTGGGCAACCCATTTCTCTGCTATTTTTGATATTATCGGTAAGATGCAGATTGGTCTGAAGTTAGACATGTCCGATTTTTTCCCAGACTTGAAGATTGGGGTTACGATAGGACTTCCTGTTTGGCTATAGGTCACAGGGGCCATGTTTCATATATAGTTAGGTGTGAAAACCACCACACGCCCAGAAGCTTCCATTGTGTAACCCTAACCCTTATGTCCCAACATAATCAACTTAATAAATTCATTAAAACAAGTTATGCAAGTGTTGACGTGAGCTTTGAAATGTCAACACATTTGTTTTGACAAAGCAATAATGATCAGCAATACGAATAGAAATAAAAATGATTGAAACGTGATTTGAAGAGAAAGTGATTGTGAAGCTGTGAAGCAGAAACCAGTTTCAGTCTGTGCATCGAATCAACAAAGAAATGATCAACAGACAATGACATATGTTGTAACTTTATAAGATCATGTGTTTTCCTGCTCTCTCTGGGTTTGGAATACATGTTTGGAATTTGTGAAACATGTTCAAGTTAACATGGGATGTTACTTTACTGTTGAACCTTTACTTGTAAACCCATCTCTCTATTAGCAGACCAAGGATCTAACAAGTCATTGTCATTGCTCCTATTGAACTGGATGCAGGTAGACATAGTTGTTTGCATGATTAACCCTGAATCCAGGGTACACAGGATCAGTGAATGTGGTGTGAAAGGTGTAGAGGTGGCTCAGTGTGTCAGAGGCGACTTTGTAGAAGGACAGAGTGCCAGCAGACCAGTCCAGATACACCCCAAGTGTTGGGAAGCCACCAGAGGGGAAATCAGTTTCCATTACCTTAACAATATGATGGGCCGCCAGTGTGTGTTTTCCATCTAATAAAGATTGGTCTATAGACCACGATAGGTTATTTTCTCCAAGACAGCATATTAAACCCTTTCTGACAATTATCTTGTATGCAACACCTGCACCAATAGATTTCCAAGTAGAATCTTGATTCAACCCTACCTCCCAGTAATGGCGCCCAGATAACCCCTCTCTGCACATCACCTGAATAAATGTCTGAAACCTCTCTGGGTGATCAGGATAACTCTGTCTTTCTGATGTATATGTTGCTTTCTTGTTTCCAGCAGACAGAATGAGGCTGTTCTGTACAGTGTTTGGGTCCAGGGTGAGATCACAGGCATCTGATGGAGAGACCAACACAAACTCATTAATTCTGATGGTCAAACAGGTTTCTGGAGGACATTGATCAGTACGGAGTATTTTTGACCTAAAAGCATGAATAAACTTACACAAGATCAGATCTCTTCTGTCTGTGATTTGTTCAGAAGGAAGCTCAGGTTTTGAAAAGTCTTCACTGACCAGAATGCCCTCCTTGTAATGGTAGATGGTTGCTCCTTTGTATTTCTCATTTGGAGTGCCTGTGATTAGGAACCTGAACCGCTTGTTGTTCTTACATGCTCTGGTAAGGTCACGGAAAGCTTTGGCTTTTTCTCTCATTGTGGTAAAAACTTTATCTGAGGAGAACCACTGGTCTTCATTGGAACTCTCTATGTTAGTGGAGTCCAAGTAGGTGGCCATCACATCAAGGTCGGTATCACCCCTTATCATGGAGGTGAAAACAAAGCACAGAGCATGATCTACATCTCCATCAAGAACCTCTCTGTCCAGCTCGGACTGATTTCGGACGATCTTTGTTCCCTCCATGGTATCTACACAGGATCTGATGATGTTGATTTCTCTCTCTTTGTCATCCAGCCACTTGCTTAGTTTCTCTTGACTGAATGGTGACTTCTCTCTGTCTTCAAAGGTTTCTTCCAATGAGCTCTCATCTTCTTTACCTTCACAGATGGAGGGGAGTTTCTTCGCCATGGTCTGCTGGAGGTCAGATGCATAGCGGTCACACAATTTCTGGAAAGTTTTGAACTCTTCATGAATACATGGAAAGTTCTCTACCACTCTGTCTTCCAGAGAATCGTTGCATCTCATTCGTATTTCGCTCAAATCTTCAAGAGCATCCTGCATCTTCCCCACCAGTCCAACGCTGATCCCACTCATCAGCTCAGCAGCTTCCTGCATCTTCCCCACCAGTCCAACGCTGATCTCACTCTTCAGCTCAGCAGCTTCCTGCATCTTCCCCACCAGTCCAACACTGATCCCACTCATCAGCTCATCAGCTTCAGGAGATAAATATGTCAGTGGCATCAACCAGACCTTCACTGGGACAGCATTCTCTCCTTTTTCTCCCAGTAGCTGTGGAATGTTGTCCACAGGTCTTCACTGCCTCTTCAAATGTTACAGGGATGCTCTTAAGGAGAAAGTCTCCAAAGAATTTGCAGGAGCATTTATTAGTCAGGGCTTTTTCTTCATCAGTCATCTTGACGCCAACTTCTGCCTCAACACTAAATATGGGGATCTTGTTTATCGCAGCTTTCATGTTGACCTGGATGTCTTTAACGCTGCTGGCGTCTAACTTCTCACTGTCAAACACAAAGAAAGAGTTTGCCCCATAAAGGATGCCCGTGACTACATGTGTTGCCGAGCTCTTCTTAATAACTTCCATTTGGTGGGCGTCTAAGGTCAGCAGGTCAGTTATTGACAACTGTTTGTCGTGGGTGGTAGATTTGTACTGACACGTCACTCTGCTCTGATTCTTGAATTTCTTCTGATCATTCAGATACTTGGCAGATCCTTCAACCTCGATCAGTCCACTGAGGAAACTGGCCTTCAGAGAAGCTTCAACATCCAGCAGTGGACTTGGATTTAATGGTGTCAGAGTCACTCATATCAACTTTACTGCTGGGTTGAACAATTTCAGTTATCTTCCCTTGTAGAGTTGTATTATCCCACAGTGTCAAACCTTTAGAAATTGGAAAACATAAAGTAGGAGGATACATTTTATTTAATCAATTTCAAAAACTTGAAAGAAAGACGAAGAAGAAGCGACTACGCATGGTTAAGAGGCAGAGGGGAAAAGAGGAGTAAGTCCAATATTAGTTTTGTTTTTTTCTCAAAAAGTCTCAAAAACAAGTAAGTTGTGATTACTTTTACTAGTATTAGTTTGACAAGTTTTTATATCGTTTGCTAATTAATCATAAGATAATGTTGCGGTCCATAATCAAAGCTAACTAGCTGTTTGATTCCAAAAGAGCGAGTAAGAAACAACTTTTACAAGAATAATGACAATTAAACTGTCTTCTTTATCACAGGATAATATATCAGCTACTAATACAGCATGCTTCCCTAAAATTGATAACAAATGAATGTTCACAACTACGTTATGGAATTAAAAAGCATTTGCTTATTATTGTAATGGTGTGTATGGATGTTAAAAAGGTGCGGACTGATTAGTGAAATGATTTCAAAGTCCCTTTCAGCAAAGCTGTGAAATGATGGGTCAATGACATGACATGCATATTTTTGTGTCCCAGTCCACTATTTCCTTTTAAAATAATTGTATCAATTCATGACATATATCATTTCATTCTATAAAACCTATCCAGTTTTGATACATTTTCAGTACAATTAAATAATATATATTATTTTTAGTGCTGGGCAACGATTAAAATATTTAATCGCGATTAATCGCATGGATTTTTTGCGATTAATCGCATTGTTATGGCAAAGTTCAAGAATGAATTCAAAAGTAGTGTATTGCGCACTTTTATTTTAAAAGTACTGCTATATGAACAAAAGGGCAGTAACATTTGGTTCACGAGATGCAGGCAGCATGTTTCATACTTAATGTGAATATAATTCATACTTTGTTGGCATCTTATTCTGAAAACCGGATGTTCGTCTGAAGAAACCGGATGTTGTCTCACGTTAATGTTTCCGCTAACTTTCAAAGTCCTTCGCTCGTTCCCGATCCATGCCGTTTAAATGCGTTTACGGTGAATGTCAGCATATAGGTGGACTAACATGTAAGTGTCTGCTGACTTTACCGCAGCGATGTCCAGTCGTCTCCAGGGAGAGCAGCGGAAGTCGCCTTTTCTCTACGGCAACCCTGAAGGGACATCATATCTCTAATACAAAACGATAAACATGAGACAGTCTGACTATAGGATGTTTGCTGGCTTTTATCCCACTGTTCTTGTCATCCTCTTGTTGCTATGTATATGTATTGTCTCTTGTCTTTCAGTTTGAAAAAAAAAGAATTTTCTTATTTTTTTTTAATTAAAAAATGCGTTAACACGCGATAAAATAATTGTCGGCGTTAATTAATGAATGCGTTAACGCGAAATGAACGCGTTAACTTGCCCAGCACTAATTATTTTATGTTTTGGCTTCTCAAACCGTGAAAATGTCAGGCGGTGCACCCGTCCTAGCAGATGAACAGACTAAGAAAACTATTAAAATTTAAATGATATGGTAAATGGTATTTAAATGATAACAAATTCAAAATAACTATGGCTATACTATGGCATGCTTTTATTGTTGAAATGATTCAAATATACCAAATTTTTACAAATACCAATAGTTTTAAGCTTTTGCGATAATTTAAAAACTTTTGTCTAGCAATTTGAATGTTCTCAAATGTCAGGGTGGCACAACTGTAAAGATGCGACTTTTATTTTGAATAAAAGGATATTGCATCATCGAGAGGACCTCAACTGACCTTTATAGCAGAGTAAAAATGTTTTTATATCTCTTTTGAACATTGATAAAAACAGCTACATTCAACTTATAGGTAGAGTCAGGGTGGTACAACCAATGTATCAAGCATTTTTAGCCCCTCAAAATTACCTTCGTTTTTCACGGCGAAGACTGCGTCGCCACGGCAACGGCATTCGACGAAACATCCAAAGCTTCATGAACTGGCATTATGAACTTCTTATATTTGTGTGGAACTAACTTGATGTTGATTTGATTTACCTACTAAGAGAAACAAGCCAAAGTATAAAGACTTTAACTTCCTGTTACCAGTAGGTGGCGCTTTGACTATGATTCAAAATTGGCCTGCAGATGTCTTCAGGCCTGGAGTCTAATCAAACATGTGAAATCTGGTAAAGATCTGATGATGTGGAGTCGAGTTACATCAGTTTATTCGTTCATGGCGAAGGATCGAAATTCGCCGAGCCGCCACGTTCGCCGCCCTTCAGTAACTTCTTACAATCTTCACAATGAAGCATTATCAAGGTATTAAGGCTGTTCTGACAACATTTGAGAGGGATCTGATTAATCTGTGAGGAGCAGGATGTCAAAGTACACAACTTACAACTTCCGGTTGCCACTAGGTGGCGCTATCACTATGATTCTAAATTATCATATAGATGTGTTCCGAGTCAGAGAACGTCCTGACCGGGCGACCGCGGGGCAGCGACGGACGGCCCCGCCCCACCCGGGCCAGGCAGAGCCGGGTCCCTGCGCCTCGGACAGGCCCTCACGGTGTGTCCCTCCTCACCGCATCCGAAACACTTGATCGCCGACGAGGTCGCTAAAATCACGTATTCATAATCATCTACCTTAACATGGAAGCGAAGGTTGAGCTCCTCATTCCGGTTGTTAAGGATCATAAACAGGTGTCTGCGGTGGGACACCACGTGCTTCAGCAACTGAGACTTACACCCAGACAAGATCTTTTTCATCGGGGATACGATCTTCCCGTGTCTGGACAGCTCTCTGCTGAGGAACTCGTCGGTGATGAAGGGAGGGACATTGGAAAGGACAACCTTAGTTGCCGGCTGCGCCAGGGGCAACACCTCAACAAACAATCCGTTCACCGTGAGGCCTGCCTCCTCTCTCTCTCTCTCTCTCTCTCTCTCTGTCTCTCTCTCTCTCTCTGTCTCTCTGTCTCTCTCTCTCTCTCTCTCTCTCTCTCTGTCTCTGTCTCTCTCTCTCTCTCTGTCTCTCTCTCTCTCTGTCTCTCTCTCTCTCTCTGTCTCTCTCTCTGTCTCTCTCTCTCTCTCTCTGTCTCTCTCTCTCTGTCTCTCTCTCTCTCTGTCTCTCTCTCTCTCTGTCTCTCTCTCTCTCTCTGTCTCTCTCTCTGTCTCTCTCTCTCTCTCTCTGTCTCTCTCTCTCTCTCTCTCTCTCTCTCTCTCTGTCTCTATCTGTCTCTCTCTCTCTCTCTCTGTCTCTCTCTCTCTGTCTCTCTCTGTCTCTCTCTGTCTCTCTCTCTGTCTCTCTCGCTGTCTCTCTGTCTCTCTCTGTCTCTCTCTGTCTCTGTCTCTCTCTGTCTCTCTGTCTCTGTCTCTCTCTGTCTCTCTCTCTGTCTCTCTCTGTCTCTGTCTCTCTCTGTCTCTCTCTCTCTGTCTC
>JAFEUB010001396.1:80000-107500 GCA_024529925.1 Ophthalmolycus amberensis
AACAAGTTCACTCGTTGACTCTGTTCATTGAATTGAAGTTGTTCAGCTGGAAATAGCTTCTACATGTAGTTAGAATATTGCTTTTAAAGCGGCGTTTTTGCTAATCTCACAAACTGATTCTGCAAAAATGATCTTATGTCAAGGTCCACGTACTGGCGCTCGTCCTCCTCGACACATGCAGATGTCATGGAAACGTTGATGTTTCACATGTTATCCAGCACTTTCATTTTAAGGACTTTACATCCTCGCGGACCAGATTCAAAGTCAATGTTCCTTGGTGGAGGAGGACAGTGTGATACGATTGAAAGCTCCAGAACAGCTACTCAATGGACCTCGTGATGAGATTTATTAGCTTTTGTCCATTTCCTGGGTGTTCTGGCTGTACCGTGTAAAATAAGAGCTCGGGTTTCATCATCAAGGTAAAACCTATAGAAGTATTGATATTGAAGTATCATCAGTCGTACATTTGAAGGAAATCAAGGTTCTCAAACGGTAGCGGAGAACACACGGGTCGTCTCCTGAGTGAGTTGACGTAGTTCCCCGTCGGCGTGACGCAGATTCAGAGGAACGAGGCGACGTAAACGAGCAGGAATAGTTCATGCTTCATTTCTCTCTTCTGCTCTTCTTATTTATTCAGTGGCAGCGGCACCAACCAGGCAGACACCTGAAAAGACTCCACTCGGGGGGTTCTGGTGCACACACACACACACACACACACACACACACACACGTTGTTGTTGCAGCAGCTTTGATGTAGAAGTCAGAGGCATGACCCCTCTTCAGACTGATGCAGCACCACTTTGACTTCTTTGCTGCCACAGAGGACGGACATGTGGAGCAACACGACCGCGGAAAACAAAGAACATGTTCCCGTTTCCTCGGTGAGATCAGCGGTCGGTTCGTCCGAGCTCGCCCGGCCGGTTACTTGTTGCTGTTTGCCCCCCGAGGACGGGTTGGGGCTGCCTTTAACCTCTCGTGACAGGCCGCCAAAATAAAGTCGTTCTGGTCTCTTCACCGCATTTTAGACTGATTTTGACTTGTTCAGCGGAGCAGGAGGATGAAGCTTCGTCTTGTCTCCACATGGCTGCTTCATTCTGGTGTTTTAGTCGCTTCACTCATCTGTGAAGTGTAGAGTCTTGTTAGGACCCTGTTGAAGAGGAGACGATGTGCGATGATCACTACGGTTAAAAGAGAGGTTTGTTTTTAGGTTGTAGTTAAATAAAGACGTAGTGTGAAAGTATAATAACCGGACTAATTCTCTTGTTTTGAGGCAGAAACTAAATATTGTTCTTGCACATTTAATTCAAAAACCTGCCTCTAGTCTCTGTGTCCGTCTTCTTCTTCTCTCACGTCTCACTTTCTCTCGTCACTCGTTCTCTTCGTCTTTCTCTCAAAAGAGACGTTGTACCATGAAGACCAATGGGAGACTCTTTGTCTCTCTCTGATTGGCTGCTCTGATGCTGTAATGTGACGTGATGAGAGAATGACTCACTGTGTGTGTGTGTGTGTGTGTGTGTGTGTGTGTGTGTGTGTGTGTGTGTGTGTGTGTGTGTGTGTGTGTGTGTGTGTGTGTGTGTGTGTGTGTGTGTGTGTGTGTGTGTGTGTGTGTGTGTGTGTGTGTGCGCGCGCGCGTGCGTGCGCTGCAGATCTTCTTTGTATTTCTGTTCCTCGTGTGTCTGATTTACGTATTTATTTTTCTCTGACTGCTCTCTTTCAGAAACTCTCTCTCTCTGTCTCTCTCTCTCTTTTTTTATTTCCTCCACTTGTTCCCAAAGTCTTCATCCTCCTCAGAGATTTTAAAGGGCAGCATGTCGTCGTCTTCATCTTCGTCTTCTTGTGTTATTTGAATGAAGAAGTCGAATCGTTTTCTGTTCGTCTTCTCTAAAGGCTCATCTCCGCAAAGTGGAAAAAATGTTCAGACGTCCAATTTCCCTGCTGTGTTCCTCTTCAATCAGGCTGCTCCTCACTTCCACTCACATCACGCTCCCTCACTTCCTGCTCTGGTTACAAAGTGCTGCTCAGTGATTGGTCAAAAATCTAAAATATATAATCATTTTAAAAAGTCTATTTCAACGATGTCTCTTCTATTTAAACTACACATCCTTTTAAATGTCAGTGTGTCTGCTGCTGTTTAACATTATCATCTTATCTTTGATATCACAAACCAAGTATTCATAACGTTAACTAGTCTTATGAAGAGAAGAGCAAAGTTTTGGTGAACAACCTTTACGGAGGACGGAGGTCGATGGAGCTGATGATATCAATGAGTTCTACTGTTCTAGTGAGGTAGAGAGTCCTTTTAGTTTGTGTTTGAGCACATTGCAGCTTTACAAATCAATGCAGCAACAATGCAAATAGTGGATGTAAAAAGTGGCGACAGTGAAGCCCAACATGACGTTTGACTGAACCGGTTGAGCTAAACGGGCGTGTCCTACTCATATAAACAGACTAACAGTAGAACATTCAAATCAACGTAGCAGGATGGTTAAAGTGGCGGCCATTTGTTTGTCGTACCGCTGCCATTGTGACCGTTGTATCGGGCTAGCTTTAATATGAAATAAACTGACGATAGGCAAGTAACGAGCAGTGAAGTAGTAACTTCATGAAGCGTAGAGATCAGAGTAAATAAAGTCAAATTAAACAACTTAATGCTTCTTATCACAGCGTAAGACAACACATCAACGGATGAGTGACATCGGCTCATTTTCTGTTAGCAGTGTAGCATTAAAGCATTAAAGCACGGTGGAAATAGCAAGCGAGTTAGCCAGCTATCGGGCAGCTAGCTAGTTAGCTTCCCAGCTAGCTGATTCCGCCGTGCTTTAATGCTACACTGGTACAGGCTGGTGGCCGCCGGGTCTAACGATCCCTCCGCCTCACTCCCCGCTGCTCTGGAGAAGGACAAGCTAACGTTAGCTAGCTAGCTAACTAGCCAGCCATCTCTCTGTGAAACTTATTCCCAATAAACTGCAGAATCTCTTTTGTACCAGTCAAATAAACCACAGAAAGCAGTTCTGTACAAGGTTGCAAAGTTGGATAAAGTCAGAGCTCACACCACAGCATTGTGTCTCTCCCTTATATTCGTAGCACAAGTGTTAAACTTTTAATTTAAGGCAACATTTTCTCTCCATTGACTGTAGAATAAATATGCAGGGATGGAGAGAGAACGGCGTCTCTCTGAGCCGTCTGACTGCCCTCACTGTGAGCCTCTCTTCACTGATATTTATTCTGTATAGAATTATGCTTTGCAGAGTGTGTGGCATTGACAGTAGCCGGCGGCGAGGAGAGGGAGTGGTGGGAAAAGTGTTTTCCCCCGTGACAAAAATCTATATGCTGCTCAGTCCAGTTTGAGGGCTGCTCTGACACAATTCAGACAGAAATACGTGGTCCGCACACACACATCCACCACCATGTTTCTATATGTTTCAACATGAAAGTGTTCCTAGATCTGCTGACGGGGCAAGGACGACTCGTTGGGCTTGTTGTTGTAGTTTTCTCCATCGTTCCTGGTAATAAGATTCTTCTCAACAAGATCTAGAAACATGGACGCAACGTCCCAGAACAACACAAGCTGTCAGGTTGTTAAAGTTAAACAAAAAGCTGTCAAAGTTGATTTTGTTACCTTAAGCGCTACACGTTTCCATCAGTTTCCAGTCTTTGTGCTAAGCTAAGCTAACCGGCTGCTCCATGTTCAAAGGTATTCGATTTCTTTTTTAGATTAATCCAACTCTATCTTCCCCATTGTTTTCTGTTAACATACCTCCCCAGCAAACAGTGCTTATGTTTAGCACATTTGCATGATGACATGATTACCCTCTCAGAGGAGATCGTGGTCTCAGAGCTCCTTGTTGTGGCTGCGCTGCTGAAAACAGCAGAATCTTACATAACAGCACACAGAGGGTCCTTTGCTTCGGTTGCAAAGAGGAACAAACGTGAAGCTAAAAGGCCGAGCAGAATACAGAATAACCAATCAATGGAAGACAAATCACTCTGGCTACTGTCCATTAATTCCACAGCAGCAGTCGTTGTAGAGCAGGCCGCGAGCAGCTCGTCTCCTCTGTAGTGGAAGCTGGAGCTCAGTGGTTTGGTTTCTCTCAGGAGGCCTCGCTGCTGCTGTAAAAGCCCCACAATCCTTCATTACAGGCCTTCAAGCCTTCTCTCACCGTGGAGTCATAACACTGTGACTGTGGAAGCACAGAGCACCGTTCTTCTGTTCACATTGTGCTGGAGTCTGTTATGATGCATGGCAGTGCGCAGGTTCTTTATTTGTAGAGTTTAGCTCACAATCAATCTTTAGTTGTTGAGTTCAGACACCGGCTGCAGAGAGCAGAGTACCAACACACGAACATGAAGCCGACCGCTTGTGGCTGTAGTTGTGACGGGAGCAGAGGAGGAAGTCAGGTGACGTAGTTTAAAGAGCGACGGAGTTGTGAATGACTCGGCGTATCTTCATACAACGCTTCGTATGATATCCTACAAAATGTTCCTCATCATTTGTTGTGCGTTTGCCTACAAAAGTCCTGCAACACGTTTCAATATTTGCTCAAAAAGATGTTGAAATACTGATTTAAAGTAACTTACATACTTAACTAACGCCATAGTAATAAAGTACTTATCTAAACCCAAAGCAAGTAGTTTTGTTTCAATTCACAACTTTAAGTTTAACTTTTTACTTTAACAACGCGGTAGGTGCAGTCTGGTCCGTCTGACGCATTAGGATGTGAGTGATAACAGTTCAGTATGTGTGGGGGGTCAGCGGGTAACAGTTCAGTCTGTGTGGGGGGTCAGCGGGTAACAGTTCAGTCTGTGTGGGGGGTCAGCGGGTAACAGTTCAGTATGTGTGGGGGGTCAGCAGGTAACAGTTCAGTCTGTGTGGGGGGTCAGCAGGTAACAGTTCAGTCTGTGTGGGGGGTCAGCAGGTAACAGTTCAGACTGTGTGGGGGGTCAGCAGGTAACAGTTCAGGCTGTGTGGGGGGTCAGCAGGTAACAGTTCAGGCTGTGTGGGGGGTCAGCAGGTAACAGTTCAGGCTGTGTGGGGGGTCATCAGGTAACAGTTCAGGCTGTGTGGGGGGTCAGCAGCTAACAGTTCAGAATGTGTGGGGGGTCAGCAGGTAACAGTTCAGTATGTGTGGGGGGTCAGCAGGTAACAGTTCAGTCTGTGTGGGGGGTCAGCGGGTAACAGTTCAGGCTGTGTGGGGGGTCAGCAGGTAACAGTTCAGTATGTGTGGGGGGTCAGCAGGTAACAGTTCAGTATGTGTGGGGGGTCAGCAGGTAACAGTTCAGTCTGTGTGGGGGGTCAGCGGGTAACAGTTCAGGCGGTGTGGGGGGTCAGCAGGTAACAGTTCAGTATGTGTGGGGGGTCAGCAGGTAACAGTTCAGTATGTGTGGGGGGTCAGCAGGTAACAGTTCAGTATGTGTGGGGGGTCAGCAGGTAACAGTTCAGTATGTGTGGGGGGTCAGCAGGTAACAGTTCAGTATGTGTGGGGGGTCAGCAGGTAACAGTTCAGTATGTGTGGGGGGTCAGCAGGTAACAGTTCAGTATGTGTGGGGGGTCAGCAGGTAACAGTTCAGGCTGTGTGGGGGGTCAGCGGGTAACAGTTCAGTATGTGTGGGGGGTCAGCGGGTAACAGTTCAGTATGTGTGGGGGCTCAGCGGGTAACAGTTCAGGCTGTGTGGGGGGTCAGCAGGTAACAGTTCAGTCTGTGTGGGGGGTCAGCGGGTAACAGTTCAGGCTGTGTGGGGGGTCAGCAGGTAACAGTTCACAGTCTGTGTGGGGGGTCAGCAGGTAACAGTTCAGGCTGTGTGGGGGGTCAGCAGGTAACAGTTCAGTCTGTGTGGGGGGTCAGCGGGTAACAGTTCAGGCTGTGTGGGGGGTCAGCAGGTAACAGTTCAGTCTGTGTGGGGGGTCAGCGGGTAACAGTTCAGGCTGTGTGGGGGGTCAGCAGGTAACAGTTCAGTCTGTGTGGGGGGTCAGCGGGTAACAGTTCAGGCTGTGTGGGGGGTCAGCAGGTAACAGTTCACAGTCTGTGTGGGGGGTCAGCAGGTAACAGTTCAGGCTGTGTGGGGGGTCAGCAGGTAACAGTTCAGTCTGTGTGGGGGGTCAGCGGGTAACAGTTCAGGCTGTGTGGGGGGTCAGCGGGTAACAGTTCAGGCTGTGTGGGGGGTCAGCAGGTAACAGTTCAGTCTGTGTGGGGGGTCAGCGGGTAACAGTTCAGTCTGTGTGGGGGGTCAGCGGGTAACAGTTCAGTCTGTGTGGGGGGTCAGCGGGTAACAGTTCAGTCTGTGTGGGGGGTCAGCGGGTAACAGTTTAGTCTGTGGGGGGTCAGCGGGTAACAGTTCAGTCTGTGTGGGGGGTCAGCGGGTAACAGTTCAGGCTGTGTGGGGGGTCAGCGGGTAACAGTTCAGTCTGTGTGGGGGGTCAGCGTGGTGATAGCAGCTGTCTGGATGTTCAGAGTGAAATAAAGTGGAAGCGGAATCTGCGTTTCTCAGCACTTTAACAACACCTGAACCTTTAGCAACACCTTTAGCAACAGCTGAACACCTGAACCTTTCCTCTTCTTTCCCTTATTTCAACACATGGTTGGCACACAGAGCGTCCGTGATGCTCTTTGCTCGTCCCAGTAGTTGTGCGTTGGAGGTGTGCAGAGGCAGAGCTGCTGGTCTCAGGTCAGGACGTTCATAGTGAGCGCCATTGATCCGCTGTTTGATATTAAGTCAGTTAGTGTGAGAAGTCAGGTGACTTCCTGTCTCTTGATCTGAGCTTCAGGGACGTTTTAGAGGAGAAGAGATTTTAAATGATACAACTGACTGCATATTGATTTGTAGACTCTGAATGTGTAGCTGTATGAGTTTTATCATGGCTGTAAACTGGCAGTAGACCAAACAGAATACTCTCTGATCTCCTTCATTTGAATGTTTCCAAAGCTGTGAGAAAACGTATTTATTGCTCAGCGCTACAAAGACCAGAGTAACATGAGAGCTGAGCCTGACTTGTCCTAACAGGCCACCGTACAGAGTGTGACTGCTGCAGAGAACAAACTCTACATTCTCTTCAACACCAGCTGAAGATCCAACGACACCATTCTCCATCTCTCTTCGTCCAATGATTCAGTTTTCTTTCCGTCTTGTTGCAGCAGATTCTCACACAACTTCAGCGTGTTTTCCTTCTTCATCCAGCAGTACATATAAATACATAAATATATGTATTTATATATATTATATGTTTAAAGAGAGGCGGATAAGATCACCCAGCTGCCGGAGAAGATCGACAAGCTGCACGAAGCATTGATCTCTCTGCTGGGAGCGAGCCAGTATCAGGAATATGTATTTTATATTGAAAACATCCACAGAGTTCAGAATACTTGACTGATAAATCATCTGAAGAGAGACTGAAAAGAAAACCTCTTAAACAAACTCTGAATTGACTAAAATAAGAAATCCTCTGATTCTTTCGCACAGAACCAGTGTTGATTCAACATCTAAAGCAATAATTCAAACACTATATGTCTGCGTTTACCATCTAAACTCCTCTCCAGCAGGGGGAGCACGACGTCTTCTCCAACGTTCTACTTCCTGTCTGGTCTCACGTGAGCCACAGCAGAGCGGTTTGATGAGCGATGACGGAGCAGAAGGAGTTTTAATCGTGATGGTTTCAAACCGTGGTCACACCTTCTACTCTGTACACGATAAGCATTATAAGTTATACGTTTCATAGACTGCATTTTAAGAGCTTCTCCCACAGCCGGCATCATTCGGCCATTGATACTACTGTACACGTACTGTCTTCAGGCCAAAGGGTTCGTCTTCAGGAAGCAGCCACAGTGCAGCTTAGAGCACAGCAAAGTAATTACATTATGTCATTTTGTTCACCACTCACAACAAAACTGCTGACTGAACACAAAAGCAACTACAGGTTCAGTCAGTGGAGAGCACCTGGTGTGTCTAATGTTTGATTGGATCAATATGAACCTCAATCTGGCTGAGATCTCGTCTCGACGTCTTGTACGTGTTAAGCAACAGATATTCTCTCATGTGGAACATGCAGCTGTTCCCGGTGCAGACAGACAGCTGCCCGTCTCACGGGGCTGAAGCTAGTTGATGAATAAGAAGGCGCTGAATATTTCATCTGCATTTTGCAACAGGCAGAGACCGTCTGTCAATCCACAGACTCTCGTCTCAACCTGAAACGCTAACAACTGCTCCGTTGAGCTCGATCCTGTGCTTCCTGTGGGACCGAGACGAATCCAACCGCCGTGCACATCTGGACCAGAGCAGGTTTCTAATCCCGCCCAGAAACAAGAAGCCAAACCGAAGCAGATGTCCATCTCTTGCAGCTCCGGCTTGTTGAGGAGTCAGCAGTCAATGACGGTGTAAGAAACATCAGAGTAGACGTGTGAATAACTGCACCGACATCAAATGAGGTGAATGTTTGAATGTTTGAACGTTTGAACCTTTGAATGTTTGAATGTTTGAATGTTTGAACGTTTGAATGTTTGAATGTTTGAACGTTTGGATGTTTGAATGTTTGAACGTTTGAACGTTTGAACGTTTGAACGTTTGAACGTTTGAACGTTTGAATGTTTGAATGTTTGAATGTTTGAACGTTTGAACGTTTTGAACGTTTGAACGTTTGAACCTTTGAACCTTTGAACGTTTGAACGTTTGAACGTTTGAACGTTTGAACGTTTGAACGTTTGAACGTTTGAACGTTTGAACGTTTGAACGTTTGAACCTTTGAACGTTTGAACGTTTGAACGTTTGAACGTTTGAACGTTTGAACCTTTGAACGTTTGAACCTTTGAACGTTTGAACCTTTTGAACGTTTGAACCTTTGAACGTTTGAATGTTTGAACGTTTGAACGTTTGAACGTTTGAACGTTTGAACCTTTGAACGTTTGAACGTTTGAACGTTTGAACGTTTGAACGTTTGAACGTTTGGACGTTTGAACGTTTGAACGTTTGAACGTTTGAACGTTTGAACGTTTGAACGTTTGAAACGTTTGAACCTTTGAACGTTTGAACGTTTGAACGTTTGAACGTTTGAACGTTTGAATGTTTGAACGTTTGGACGTTTGAACGTTTGGACGTTTGAACGTTTGAACGTTTGAAACGTTTGAATGTTTGAACGTTTGAATGTTTGAATGTTTGAACGTTTGAACGTTTGAACGTTTGAATGTTTGAACGTTTGAACGTTTGAATGTTTGAATGTTTGAATGTTTGAATGTTTGAACGTTTGGATGTTTGAATGTTTGAACGTTTGAATGTTTGAATGTTTGAATGTTTGATGTTTGAATGTTTGAATGTTTGAACGTTTGAATGTTTGAATGTTGAACGTTTGGATGTTTGAATGTTTGAACGTTTGAATGTTTGAACGTTTGGATGTTTGAATGTTTGAATGTTTGAATGTTTGAATGTTTGAACGTTTGAACGTTTGAACGTTTGAACGTTTGAACGTTTGAATGTTTGAATGTTTGAACGTTTGGATGTTTGAATGTTTGAATGTTTGAACGTTTGAATGTTTGAATGTTGAACGTTTGGATGTTTGAATGTTTGAATGTTTGAATGTTTGAATGTTTGAACGTTTGAATGTTTGAATGTTGAACGTTTGGATGTTTGAATGTTTGAATGTTTGAATGTTTGAACGTTTGGATGTTTGAATGTTTGAATGTTTGAACGTTTGGATGTTTGAATGTTTGAATGTTTGAACGTTTGAATGTTTGAATGTTTGAACGTTTGAACGTTTGAACGTTTGAACGTTTGAACGTTTGAACGTTTGAACGTTTGGATGTTTGAATGTTTGAACGTTTGAACGTTTGGATGTTGAACGTTTGGATGTTTGAATGTTTGAATGTTTGAATGTTTGAACGTTTGAATGTTTGAATGTTTGAATGTTTGCTAACAGCAGAGCTGAAAACAACGTTTCCTCATCAATTCATCTTTTAAATAAATAAAGAAGCATCGATGTCATCATGAACGCATTAAAGCCAATGAGCGGATGAATTGTCCTCCAGCATTAATAAACAGAAAAACAAACCTCAGTGAGATGCTGGTTTGGGTTCCACGTCCTCAGAACCCTCTCGGGTTTAATTTCTCTCTTCGTGACTTCACTCTGGAGTCCGTGCCCTGAGCGGAGAGCGTGATTACCGAGGAGGCGATACGTCTTAATATCATTTTAATAAATGTATTCAGCAGATATCTGGAGACCACATTAGAGTGAAATTGCTTCAATTCAACACGGTTAGAGCGTCGCCTGCTGTTTGTCATGTGCACACTGAAGCCGGGTCCGTTGATCACCGTTAGTCCGGATGAATGAATGAATGTTCTGTTCCTGAGACGATCGGGGGGGAACGTCTCCACCGCAACACCCGCAGCTCCACCAACCAACACACTGGGACGAAATAATGGAAACAGCCTGCAGGGGGAAAAGAGCCAAATATGTTGGCTTTAAAATATGTTTGACAATAACTGGAATTATATCTAATATATATGTGATATTTCAAAACATGAAGTTAAAAAACAGTCAAGAAAGAGTTAAAACGTTGGTGTTTGAGGAGTTCCAGAAGAAGCTTCTCAACACTCAGCACCTCTGTGACATAAACCCAATAGAATCCAGCAGCTGAAGAATCCACCGAAGCTCGATGCTCAAACTATGAATCTGTCAGCGATGTCAGTAGCGCTGGGCCGGCCGCCCACGAGAGACGAGGAGCAAACAGATATCAAACTCTGACAACTGGTTCAAACCTGTTTTTGTCTGACTGTCAGCAGGTCGTCTTCTTCTGAGTGCGTTCACGCAGCTCGTACTAACAAAGCTCTGGAAGTTTGTGAAGTCTGTAACTGCCACCGGACGTTAAGTCAAACTCGACAGCGAGGCCCAGATGCACGAAGAAGAAATGACTTATTAACTGTGATTGAGTTCATGCAACAGTTTAGAAAATCGACAGTTTACGGCGTCGACCTTTAATTGAAGGTTCCGGTTTACGAGCCGTCGGTTATCAGTTCAAAAAACAAGCGTGCAGCTAAAGTTCATGCAGAGAATGAATCATTATGATTTGTGTTTCCTGAGAGGAGAGTGATTGGGGGGGGGGGGGCAGGCCGTGAGGCGTTTAGGTGCAGGACAGCAAATCTGTCAGACGGGCGGCGGCGTGTTGCTCTCTCTGTAACGGACTTAAACATCCCGCGCTCTCATCACAGACCCGTGCTACAGTAAAGTCCTGTTCTTCGGGGCTTTGTCTCTTTTGAAGCGTCACCGATGGGTCGGAGCAGAACTTTCCGTCAGACAAACATAAATCCAGCGACTCTGCTTCTCTACCGCTGCACCACAGAACAACAAGCTGAGAGACGCTGCAGAGTTTTACTCACAGTGATCGATGCACCGCTCTGTGCAGATGTGATGCTGGATTCTTATTCTGCCAGATGCAAACAGATAGAATAGAAATTTACTTTATCCATTCTATTCTATTCTATTCTGAGATGTTTGTCTGGTGCACCGACATCGTAACAGTCGATCGATCATCCCGTGGACTCGTCCAGCATTTGTAGATTTCACACTAAAGGTTTGGTCTGTTGTTCACATGAACTTGATTGAGGAAGTAGAAAGACACACACAGGTAGATGAGTCCAACAAACATCTTCCTCCAGCAGGCAGATGTTTGTTCCTCGTGTCAAAGTCAAGTTTCATGTTTTCTCACGTAACTTCTGTACTTCGGTAACGGCACGGCACTGCCACGTACTCATTCCAGAGCTTTAGTGCTTCTCGGGAGTGAATCATGATAATAATCATGTGATTGATTTTGGCCAAAATGTCAGAGCTGATTCCTGGAACTTGCTGTGAGGAAGTTGCTGCTGAAGCAAAAGAACAGTAGAAGAAAGCAGCGCGTTGTGTTGTTTGTGTGAGACGGGACTACTGTGACAGCTAAACTACTTAGTCACAGTATTTGTCTGTGCCTTATTTCGGTCTATTTGTAGTCATTTCCTGTCTCTTTGTGGTCATTGTGAGGACTTTCTGGTTTGGTGTCTCTTTGATTAACACCATGTCGCTGAAGGCCAGGGGCCCTGATACTTTGGCCCTTGGTAGGACCTGGCTGGTCTGTTCAGTAATCGATCCACTGCAAAAGCAGCGAGGCAGAGACGTACAGAGGAGGTGAATGTTTGTCATTTGTCCAACAGACCGAGGTGCTAAGTGGTTGACTGGCAGGCGGCCTGAAACTCAGCGACAGCAACACTCCCACTCCAGCACAGAGACAGAACCGTGACGTGCTGCTGACACATTTATTCTTCTTACCTTACTGCTGCTTCTCATCGTTTATACTCTTTTCACTTCATTGTCTTAATTTCATCTTTTTAAAAGGTCTGTATCTAAACAAACGCCATTTTTGTGACGCAATGAGGACTCCTACATTTAAGGTCTTTTATTTCGGTGTGCAGTTGGGACAGTTATCGCCTCATAATACAGCCTCCTGCTTGCTTCGATCCCTCACAACTATTGTGTCTTTAAAGTGTGTGTGTGTGTGTGTGTGTGTGTGTGTGTGTGTGTGTGTGTGTGTGTGTGTGTGTGTGTGTTGCTCAGTGACATCCAGGCTGCACAATGCCTGATGGGATTTCGCTGCTGACTGAGGCTGCGTGAAAAAGAAGCTAATAAAAATGTTTATTAAACAATTCTCTGTGGTACCAGGAGCCATTCATCTCCCTCTGCCTCCACCTGTCAACCCCCCCCACACACACTGTGAGTCATCTCTGCTGCATCTGAAGCAGATTTATACAGTGTCGCGGTGAAGCTGCTTTGAAACAGAGACTCTGCTAACTCCCACAGTAAATAGATGGATCCAACATAGCTCCCACTAACGCAGGATGCCAGATCTCATTGGGTCAGCTGAGCAGACGGTCTGTTGCTGTGTTGGTCAGTGAACTGGTAATGAGCTGTCTGTCAGGCTGCAGGTGGAATAGTTGCATTCATAGAGATGAAATAGAGAGGGAACAGATTTATCAGTGGGAGGGACCCTTTTTTCCATGTGTGCACGAGCATGATGCACCGATGCATGCAGAGGGTTTTACATATCTGTATATTCTACTATGTATCTGTATATTCCTACGTCGGTTCATATACAAACATCAACGTATCGTCACACAACGGTTTGATGATATTTTACAAAAAAGTTACAAATTTTCTACCAGTAACATGTGTCTATTTCTGCTCGTTACCTGAATAGTCTTTTTAAAATAAACGTCTTCACAGGAAGCAACTTAGTTAGGTTGAGACAACAAAACTACTTAGTTAGGTTGAGACAACTAAACTACGTAGTTAGGTTTAGACAACTAAACTACTTAGTTAGGTTGAGACAACTAAACTACTTAGTTAGGTTGAGACAACTAAACTACGTAGTTAGGTTTAGACAACTAAACTACTTAGTTAGGTTGAGACAACTAAACTACTTAGTTAGGTTGAGACAACTAAACTACGTAGTTAGGTTGAGACAACCAAACTACTTAGTTAGGTTGAGACAACTAAACTACTTAGTTAGGTTGAGACAACCAAACTACTTAGTTAGGTTGAGACAACGACACTACTTAGTTAGGTTGAGACAACGACACTACTTAGTTAGGTTCAGACAAAAAAACATAGTTAGGTTTAGGAAAAGATCGTTGTTTGGGTTAAAATAACTACAACATTGTTGTTACTGAAGTACAGAAGTTACATGACAAATAAATCAACATTGACTTCTTGTTGTCTGCTGGCTGAAAGATCAGTTTCTGTTTGACCCGCCCTTTGTGGGTTTTTCTGGAATTTATTCATGATTACGTGGATTAAATATGATTTAATTTACTGCCACTAGTTTAAATATAGAGTGTGAATAAGTCTAATTCTTGATTAACGTGAGAGCTCGGTATCAGCGGTGGAAGAAGTCCTCCAAACTAGCATCACTGAAATCTAAAACCACTACCTAAATATGAAAGTCCTGCATTTAAAGAGAAAGTATGCACTTATTATCAGCAAATGGTTCTCAAAGTATCAAAAGTAAAAGTAATCATAATGTTGGAAAATGTTAAACTATAGTATTAGATTATTGTTTCATATTTTATGTTAGTTTTTAGAACAGAGCGTCATATCTTGTGAACTCATCATACATGTTTTGTATGTAATACCTTAATATGTAAAGTAACTAAAGAAGAAGAAAAAGAGCAATGTTCCCCACTGAACTGTAGAAAGTCCTTTCACACAGAATGTGAATATTTAGAGAAGAAGCTTTATAAAGTGAGTCTGAGCTGGAAGTTGAAGAGACGGTTGAAGAGTCTGTTCTGGACTGAAGGACGGAGATCCGATGGGAAAGAGAAGTTGTCAGCTGACGTCCCTGCAGATGTTCCTGATGTTTTCTGTCTGAAAGCTGACATCACGGTCTGAAGACTGGAACTCAAGTTGCAACCACACGGCTGCAAAGAGGTGGAAATAAAAGCTCCGACCAATCAGAAACGAGCCGCTGATGAGGAGCGGAACTCTCTCGCTTGATTAGTTTTCCTGATTGATTCACGTTGATGGTTTTGTCTCCAGTTGGTTAGATGGGACGTTCCCTTTGTAGTTGGTTGATTAATCCTCTGATTGCTTTGATCGGCTCATCGATCACGTTGTTTCCCGTGTTGTCGGTTAGTTAGTCATGTCTGTTTGCTCATTCATGAGTCGCTCAGTGAGTTCATGAGCTGATGAAGAACTCAGTCGGCGTCAAACCCACGAAAAACAAATGACAGGAGGATCCCCGTCTGTTTCCGTGAATACATGAAGGAAGCTTTCCACATGTTCTTCATGCATTCAAGACAAATAGATACTATTCATGAACTCACCTTTGATTCTCTGATTTCAAACCTCAGAACTGTTTTGATCTTCTGTTTTAAAGCGACTCCTCTGGTTGTATAGAAGTCTATGAGAAAATGACTCTACTTCTCTCTTGATTTATTACCTCAGTAAACATTGTAAACATGAGTTTATGGTCTCAATCTGTAGTTTCAAGTCTTCTTCAATACAGCATGATGTTCATTTAGTACATTATGGTCCATTTAGAGTCAAACAGACCATAAAGCAGGGGATGCTTTAGGGCGGGGCTACACGGTGATTGACAGGTCTCTCCCAGAGACGTATACGGCGTCTCTACGTCACTCCTCCTCAGTCCAGATATGGTCACTTCCTGTTCACTGGTTGCAAAGATTCAAGATGGCGACGACTAAAGTGCTGAACTCGAGGCTTCACAACATCTACTACTACGTCCAGTTCTTATATCCAGTCTGTGGTTAGAGGCTACAACACGTGTTGGATTCAGGTCAGGTCGAGTTCCAAGAGTGTCGAAGAACTACGACGCAAAAAACAGATAATAAATGTGGATCCAGCGCGTAGTGGTCATCAGAGGAACTGCAGTTTAAAGCACTTCAGCTTCAACGATGAAGTGACATTTAGTTCAACAATGAGTAACTACTGATGACATATACGACCCTTTCTGAACGTAGTAGGACCTGATCATGATATGGAGACCTCACATTACCTCTGCAGAGAAGATGAAGCCTCAGCAGAGGAATTGATCTCAGCAGATTTATTTAGAGTCTGATGGAGGACTCTCCTCAGCAGCGATGAATCTTACAAACGCCGGCCTCCTAAATCTGCCTCCCCTCTCTCTCCTCGCTCTCCTCTCTCTCCCCTCTCCCCCCTCTCTCCTCTCCTCTCTCCTCTCTCCCTCCTCTCTCTCTCTCCCCCCTCTCTCCCCTCTCCCCCTCTCTCCTCTCTCTCCCCCCTCTCTCCTCTCTCTCCCCCCTCTCCCCTCTCTCTCTCCCCTCTCTCCCCTCTCCCCCCTCTCTCCTCTCTCTCCCCCCTCTCTCCCCTCTCCCCCCTCTCTCCTCTCTCTCCCCCCTCTCTCCTCTCTCTCCCCCCTCTCCCCTCTCTCCTCTCTCTCCCCCCTCTCTCCTCTCTCCCCCCTCTCTCCCCTCTCCCCCCTCTCTCCTCTCTCTCTCCCCTCTCTCCTCTCTCTCTCCCCTCTCCCCCCTCTCTCCTCTCTCTCCCCCCTCTCTCCCCCCTCTCTCCCCTCTCTCTCTCCCTCTCTCCTCTCTCTCCCCTCTCTCTCTCCCCTCTCTCCTCTCTCTCCTCTCTCTCCCCCCTCTCTCCCCTCTCTCCTCTCTCTCTCTCCCCTCTCTCTCTCCCCTCTCTCCTCTCTCCTCTCTCCCCCCTCTCTCCCCTCTCTCTCTCCCCTCTCTCCTCTCTCTCCCCTCTCTCTCTCCCCTCTCTCCTCTCTCTCCTCTCTCTCCCCCCTCTCTCCTCTCTCTCCCCCCTCTCTCCCCCCTCTCTCCCCTCTCTCTCTCCCCTCTCTCCTCTCTCTCCCCTCTCTCTCTCCCCTCTCTCCTCTCTCTCCCCCCTCTCCCCTCTCTCTCTCCCCTCTCTCCCCCCTCTCTCCTCTCTCCCCCCCCTCTCTCCCCTCTCCCCCCTCTCTCCTCTCTCTCCCCCCTCTCCCCTCTCTCTCGCCCCTCCCTCCTCCCCCCTCTCTCTCTCTCTCCTCTCTCTCCTCTCTCTCCCCCCTCTCCCCTCTCTCCTCTCTCTCTCTCTCTCTCCCCCCTCTCCTCTCTCTCCCCTCTCTCTCCCCTCTCTCCTCTCTCTCCCCCCTCTCTCCCCTCTCTCTCTCTCCCCCCCTCTCTCCTCTCTCCCCCTCTCTCCCCTCTCTCCTCTCTCTCCCCCCTCTCTCCCCTCTCTCTCTCTCCTCTCTCCTCTCTCTCCCCCCTCTCTCCCCTCTCTCTCTCTCCCCCCTCTCTCCTCTCTCCCCCCTCTCTCCCCTCTCTCCTCTCTCTCCCCCCTCTCTCCCCTCTCTCTCCCCCCTCTCTCCTCTCTCCCCCCTCTCTCCCCTCTCTCCTCTCTCTCCCCCCTCTCCCCCCTCTCCTCTCTCTCCCCTCTCTCTCCCCTCTCTCCTCTCTCTCCCCCCTCTCTCCCCTCTCTCTCTCTCCCCCCTCTCCCCTCTCTCTCCCCTCTCTCCTCTCTCTCTCCTCTCTCTCCCCCCTCTCTCCCCTCTCTCCTCTCTCTCCCCCCTCTCTCCTCTCTCCCCCCTCTCTCCCCTCTCTCCTCTCTCTCCCCCCTCTCTCCTCTCTCTCTCTCCCCCCTCTCCCCCCTCTCTCGCTCTCTCCCCCCTCTCTCTCTCTCCCCCCTCTCTCCCCCCTCTCTCTCTCTCTCCTCTCTCTCCTCTCTCTCCCCCCTCTCCCCTCTCTCCTCTCTCTCTCTCTCTCTCCCCCCTCTCCTCTCTCTCCCCTCTCTCTCCCCTCTCTCCTCTCTCTCCCCCCTCTCTCCCCTCTCTCTCTCTCCCCCCTCTCTCCTCTCTCCCCCCTCTCTCCCCTCTCTCCTCTCTCTCCCCCCTCTCCCCCCTCTCTCCTCTCTCTCCCCCCTCTCCCCCCTCTCTCCCCTCTCCCCCCTCTCTCCTCTCTCTCCCCCCTCTCTCCTCTCTCTCCCCCCTCTCCCCTCTCTCCTCTCTCTCCCCCCTCTCTCCTCTCTCCCCCCTCTCTCCCCTCTCCCCCCTCTCTCCTCTCTCTCTCCCCTCTCTCCTCTCTCTCTCCCCTCTCCCCCCTCTCTCCTCTCTCTCCCCCCTCTCTCCCCCCTCTCTCCCTCTCTCTCTCCCCTCTCTCCTCTCTCTCCCCTCTCTCTCTCCCCTCTCTCCTCTCTCTCCTCTCTCTCCCCCCTCTCTCCCCTCTCTCCTCTCTCTCTCTCCCCTCTCTCTCTCCCCTCTCTCCTCTCTCCTCTCTCTCCCCCCTCTCTCCCCTCTCTCTCTCCCCTCTCTCCTCTCTCTCCCCTCTCTCTCTCCCCTCTCTCCTCTCTCTCCTCTCTCTCCCCCCTCTCTCCTCTCTCTCCCCCCTCTCTCCCCCCTCTCTCCCCTCTCTCTCTCCCCTCTCTCCTCTCTCTCCCCTCTCTCTCTCCCCTCTCTCCTCTCTCTCCCCCCTCTCTCTCTCCCCTCTCTCCTCTCTCTCCCCCCTCTCCCCTCTCTCTCTCCCCTCTCTCCCCCCTCTCTCCTCTCTCCCCCCCCTCTCTCCCCTCTCCCCCCTCTCTCCTCTCTCTCCCCCCTCTCCCCTCTCTCTCGCCCCTCCCTCCTCCCCCCTCTCTCTCTCTCTCCTCTCTCTCCTCTCTCTCCCCCCTCTCCCCTCTCTCCTCTCTCTCTCTCTCTCTCCCCCCTCTCCTCTCTCTCCCCTCTCTCTCCCCTCTCTCCTCTCTCTCCCCCCTCTCTCCCCTCTCTCTCTCTCCCCCCTCTCTCCTCTCTCCCCCCTCTCTCCCCTCTCTCCTCTCTCTCCCCCCTCTCTCCCCTCTCTCTCTCTCCTCTCTCCTCTCTCTCCCCCCTCTCTCCCCTCTCTCTCTCTCCCCCCTCTCTCCTCTCTCCCCCCTCTCTCCCCTCTCTCCTCTCTCTCCCCCCTCTCTCCCCTCTCTCTCCCCCCTCTCTCCTCTCTCCCCCCTCTCTCCCCTCTCTCCTCTCTCTCCCCCCTCTCCCCCCTCTCCTCTCTCTCCCCTCTCTCTCCCCTCTCTCCTCTCTCTCCCCCCTCTCTCCTCTCTCTCCCCCCTCTCTCCCCTCTCTCTCTCTCCCCCCTCTCTCCTCTCTCCCCCCTCTCTCCCCTCTCTCCTCTCTCTCCCCCCTCTCTCCCCTCTCTCTCCCCCCTCTCTCCTCTCTCCCCCCTCTCTCCCCTCTCTCCTCTCTCTCCCCCCTCTCCCCCCTCTCCTCTCTCTCCCCTCTCTCTCCCCTCTCTCCTCTCTCTCCCCCCTCTCCCCCCTCTCCTCTCTCTCCCCTCTCTCTCCCCTCTCTCCTCTCTCTCCCCCCTCTCTCCCCTCTCTCTCCCCCCTCTCTCCTCTCTCCCCCCTCTCTCCCCTCTCTCCTCTCTCTCCCCCCTCTCCCCCCTCTCCTCTCTCTCCCCTCTCTCTCCCCTCTCTCTCTCTCCCCCCTCTCCCCTCTCTCTCCCCTCTCTCCTCTCTCTCCCCCCTCTCTCCTCTCTCTCCCCCCTCTCTCCCCTCTCTCCTCTCTCTCCCCCCTCTCTCCTCTCTCCCCCCTCTCTCCCCTCTCTCCTCTCTCTCCCCCCTCTCTCCTCTCTCTCTCTCCCCCCTCTCCCCCCTCTCTCGCTCTCTCCCCCCTCTCTCTCTCTCCCCCCTCTCTCCCCCCTCCCTCCTCCCCCCTCTCTCCTCTCTCTCCCCCCTCTCTCCTCTCTCCCCCCTCTCTCCCCTCTCTCCTCTCTCCCCCCTCTCTCCTCTCTCTCCCCCCTCTCTCCTCTCTCTCTCTCTCTCCCCCCTCTCCTCTCTCTCCCCTCTCTCTCCCCTCTCCCCCCTCTCTCCTCTCTCTCTCCCCCCTCTCCTCTCTCTCTCCCTCTCCCCCCTCTCTCCCCCCTCTCCCCCCTCTCTCCCCTCTCTCTCCTCTCTCCCCCCCTCTCCCCCCTCTCTCTCTCTCTCTCCCCCCTCTCTCCCCTCTCTCTCTCTCCCCCCTCTCCCCCCTCTCTCCCCCCTCCCTCCTCCCCCCTCTCTCCTCTCTCCCCCCTCTCTCCCCTCTCTCCTCTCTCTCCCCCTCCCTCCTCCCCCCTCTCTCCCGTCCCGTCCCGGGTGAGTGCCTCAGTACCCTGATTGATGGGTGTGATGGTCTGTCTCTGCTGTTCTGACCTGGTTAGAGAACAGCCTGCTGCATAAACCTGAGAAACGAGGAGACGGAACAGGAGAGGAGGGAAAGATGTCTCTCTCTGTCTCTCTCGCTCTCTCTCTCTTTCTCTCTCTCTTTCTCTTCCCCCGTTTCTCTCTTTTTAATCCCTTCCCATCTCATTTGGGTCTCTTCGTTTGGCCACAAACAGATCGATGGAGAGTCGGGGGTTTGCCTTTAAAAGATAAGAATGTTTGAAGTGAATTTGGGAGATTTTCTTAAAAGGCGGGCTTGCTTTTGTTTTTTTTATTGATCATCTTCAGCAGCCGGTCATCACCACCATAGTATGGAAATGGATATTTGGATTCCATCATTGTACTTTTCCTCAGCTTCTGTTTCCTTCCTCATTACAGATCGACTTCTTTCTTGATTTCTCTCTCTCTTCAGTCTCTATATTCACACACAAACCGTCCCCTCACACCACTTTTCCGTCCACGTTCCTGGTGATCGTTCCACTCTAACTGTGCGTGTGCGTGTGTGTGTGCGTGCGTGTGTGTGTGTGTGTGTGGGCGTGTGTGTGTGTGTGGGGACGTGTGTGTGTGTGCGTGCTTCTATCTGTTGAGAGAACGTATCGACCATCGGTGACGCTGCAGACGGAGCCGAGTCGACCGGAGATCAGAAGGCGTTTGAGGCTCAGAGATGTCAGGTCATGCGATTAATACAATTTTTTAAAAATCGATCAGAAAAATAAAGTTTAGAGAAGTAAAGTACGTGGTCACAGCAGCTGATCTCAGGTCTGGTTGAAACGGATGAAGGAGGGTTTGTGATGCTATGAACCCATGAACGAGGCCTCGATGAACCGCAGTGATCTCTGCACTCGGCGGGTCGATGGCGTTCAGCTCTGGACTCGCCTTCATCGTTAGTGTTGTTCACGCTGGACACAACGTGGAACCTGACGATGCACTCGTCAAAGAACCTGCACAGAACAACAACACGACGCCTGTTGCATCTCAATACAGCTTTCATGTTCGTTCCACTGATAAACGAGCATCAGGTGTGTTTGTATTCACACTGTACATCACAATATGTTTCACTGCGTTGCTTCATCTTCATACAAGTGTAACCAGAACTTTAATAACGTGTTTAGAACTTTAATAACGTGTTCAGAACTTTAATAACGTGTTTAGAACTTTAATAACGTGTTCAGAACTTTAATAACGTGTTTAGAACTTTAATAACGTGTTCAGAACTTTAATAACATGTTCAGAACTTTAATAACGTGTTTAGAACTTTAATAACGTGTTCAGAACTTTAATAACGTGTTCAGAACTTTAATAACGTGTTCAGAACTTTAATAACGTGTTCAGAACTTTAATAACGTGTTTAGAACTTTAATGACATCTTTAGAACTTTAATGACGTGTTTAGAACTTTAATAACGTGTTCAGAACTTTAATAACGTGTTCAGAACTTTAATAACGTGTTTAGAACTTTAATGACGTCTTTAGAACTTTAATAACGTGTTTAGAACTTTAATGACGTCTTTAGAACTTTAATGACGTGTTTAGAACTTTAATAACGTGTTCAGAACTTTAATAACGTGTTCAGAACTTTAATAACGTCTTTAGAACTTTAATAACGTGTTCAGAACTTTAATAACGTCTTTAGAACTTTAATAACGTGTTCAGAACTTTAATGACGTCTTTAGAACTTTAATAACGTGTTCAGAACTTTAATAACGTGTTTAGAACTTTAATAACGTGTTTAGAACTTTAATGACGTCTGTAGAACTTTAATAACGTGTTCAGAACTTTAATAACGTCTTTAGAACTTTAATAACGTGTTCAGAACTTTAATAACGTGTTCAGAACTTTAATAACGTGTTTAGAACTTTAATAACGTGTCCAGAACTTTAATAACGTATTCAGAACTTTAATGACGTCTTTAGAACTTTAATAACGTGTTCAGAACTTTAATAACGTGTTCAGAACTTTAATGACGTCTTTAGAACTTTAATAACGTGTTCAGAACTTTAATAACGTGTTCAGAACTTTAATAACGTGTTTAGAACTTTAATGACGTCTTTAGAACTTTAATAACGTGTTCAGAACTTTAATAACGTGTTTAGAACTTTAATGACGTCTTTAGAACTTTAATAACGTGTTCAGAACTTTAATAACGTGTTCAGAACTTTAATAACGTCTTTAGAACTTTAATAACGTGTTCAGAACTTTAATAACGTGTTCAGAACTTTAATAACGTCTTTAGAACTTTAATAACGTGTTCAGAACTTTAATAACGTGTTCAGAACTTTAATAACGTCTTTAGAACTTTAATAACGTGTTCAGAACTTTAATGACGTCTTTAGAACTTTAATGACGTCTTTAGAACTTTAATAACGTGTTCGGAACTTTAATAACATCTTTAGAACTTTAATAACGTGTTCAGAACTTTAATAACGTGTTTAGAACTTTAATAACGTGTCCAGAACTTTAATAACGTATTCAGAACTTTAATGACGTCTTTAGAACTTTAATAACGTGTTCAGAACTTTAATAACGTGTTCAGAACTTTAATAACGTGTTCAGAACTTTAATGACGTCTTTAGAACTTTAATAACGTGTTTAGAACTTTAATGACGTCTTTAGAACTTTAATAACGTGTTCAGAACTTTAATAACGTGTTTAGAACTTTAATGACGTCTTTAGAACTTTAATAACGTGTTCAGAACTTTAATAACGTGTTCAGAACTTTAATGACGTCTTTAGAACTTTAATAACGTGTTCAGAACTTTAATAACGTGTTTAGAACTTTAATAACGTGTTCAGAACTTTAATAACGTGTTCAGAACTTTAATAACGTCTTTAGAACTTTAATAACGTGTTCAGAACTTTAATAACGTGTTCAGAACTTTAATAACGTCTTTAGAACTTTAATAACGTGTTCAGAACTTTAATAACGTGTTCAGAACTTTAATAACGTCTTTAGAACTTTAATAACGTGTTCAGAACTTTAATGACGTCTTTAGAACTTTAATAACGTGTTCAGAACTTTAATAACGTGTTTAGAACTTTAATAACGTGTTTAGAACTTTAATGACGTCTTTAGAACTTTAATAACGTGTTCGGAACTTTAATAACATCTTTAGAACTTTAATAACGTGTTCAGAACTTTAATAACGTGTTTAGAACTTTAATAACGTGTCCAGAACTTTAATGACGTCTTTAGAACTTTAATGACGTCTTTAGAACTTTAATAACGTGTTCAGAACTTTAATAACGTGTTCAGAACTTTAATAACGTGTTCAGAACTTTAATGACGTCTTTAGAACTTTAATGACGTCTTTAGAACTTTAATAACGTGTTCAGAACTTTAATAACGTGTTTAGAACTTTAATGACGTCTTTAGAACTTTAATAACGTGTTCAGAACTTTAATAACGTGTTCAGAACTTTAATAACGTCTTTAGAACTTTAATAACGTGTTCAGAACTTTAATAACGTGTTTAGAACTTTAATAACGTGTTCAGAACTTTAATAACGTGTTTAGAACTTTAATGACGTCTTTAGAACTTTAATAACGTGTTCAGAACTTTAATAACGTGTTCAGAACTTTAATAACGTGTTCAGAACTTTAATGACGTCTTTAGAACTTTAATAACGTGTTCAGAACTTTAATAACGTGTTTAGAACTTTAATAACGTGTTCAGAACTTTAATAACGTCTTTAGAACTTTAATAACGTGTTCAGAACTTTAATAACGTGTTCAGAACTTTAATAACGTCTTTAGAACTTTAATAACGTGTTCAGAACTTTAATAACGTGTTCAGAACTTTAATAACGTGTTCAGAACTTTAATAACGTGTTCAGAACTTTAATAACGTGTTTAGAACTTTAATGACGTCTTTAGAACTTTAATAACGTGTTCAGAACTTTAATAACGTGTTCAGAACTTTAATGACGTCTTTAGAACTTTAATAACGTGTTCAGAACTTTAATAACGTCTTTAGAACTTTAATAACGTGTTCAGAACTTTAATAACGTCTTTAGAACTTTAATAACGTGTTCAGAACTTTAATAACGTGTTTAGAACTTTAATAACGTGTTCAGAACTTTAATAACGTGTTCAGAACTTTAATAACGTGTTCAGAACTTTAATAACGTGTTCAGAACTTTAATAACGTGTTCAGAACTTTAATAACGTCTTTAGAACTTTAATAACGTGTTCAGAACTTTAATAACGTGTTCAGAACTTTAATAACGTCTTTAGAACTTTAATAACGTGTTCAGAACTTTAATGACGTCTTTAGAACTTTAATAACGTGTTCAGAACTTTAATGACGTCTTTAGAACTTTAATAACGTGTTCAGAACTTTAATAACGTCTTTAGAACTTTAATAACGTGTTCAGAACTTTAATAACGTCTTTAGAACTTTAATAACGTGTTCAGAACTTTAATGACGTCTTTAGAACTTTAATAACGTGTTCAGAACTTTAATAACGTGTTTAGAACTTTAATAACGTGTTTAGAACTTTAATGACGTCTTTAGAACTTTAATAACGTGTTCAGAACTTTAATAACGTCTTTAGAACTTTAATAACGTGTTCAGAACTTTAATAACGTGTTTAGAACTTTAATAACGTGTTCAGAACTTTAATAACGTGTTCAGAACTTTAATGACGTCTTTAGAACTTTAATAACGTGTTCAGAACTTTAATGACGTCTTTAGAACTTTAATAACGTGTTCAGAACTTTGATAACGTGTTCAGAACTTTAATAACGTGTTCAGAACTTTAATAACGTGTTCAGAACTTTAATAACGTGTTCAGAACTTTAATAACGTGTTCAGAACTTTAATAACGTGTTTAGAACTTTAATAACGTGTTCAGAACTTTAATAACGTGTTCAGAACTTTAATAACGTCTTTAGAACTTTAATAACGTGTTCAGAACTTTAATAACGTCTTTAGAACTTTAATAACGTGTTCAGAACTTTAATGACGTCTTTAGAACTTTAATAACGTGTTCAGAACTTTAATGACGTCTTTAGAACTTTAATAACGTGTTCAGAACTTTAATAACGTGTTTAGAACTTTAATAACGTGTTTAGAACTTTAATGACGTCTTTAGAACTTTAATAACGTGTTCAGAACTTTAATAACGTCTTTAGAACTTTAATAACGTGTCCAGAACTTTAATAACGTGTTCAGAACTTTAATAACGTGTTTAGAACTTTAATAACGTGTCCAGAACTTTAATAACGTATTCAGAACTTTAATGACGTCTTTAGAACTTTAATAACGTGTTCAGAACTTTAATAACGTGTTCAGAACTTTAATGACGTCTTTAGAACTTTAATAACGTGTTCAGAACTTTAATAACGTGTTCAGAACTTTAATGACGTGTTCAGAACTTTAATAACGTGTTTAGAACTTTAATGACGTCTTTAGAACTTTAATAACGTGTTCAGAACTTTAATAACGTGTTTAGAACTTTAATGACGTCTTTAGAACTTTAATAACGTGTTCAGAACTTTAATAACGTGTTCAGAACTTTAATAACGTCTTCAGAACTTTAATAACGTGTTTAGAACTTTAATGACGTCTTTAGAACTTTAATAACGTGTTCAGAACTTTAATAACGTGTTCAGAACTTTAATAACGTGTTCAGAACTTTAATGACGTCTTTAGAACTTTAATAACGTGTTCAGAACTTTAATAACGTGTTTAGAACTTTAATAACGTGTTCAGAACTTTAATAACGTGTTTAGAACTTTAATGACGTCTTTAGAACTTTAATAACGTGTTCAGAACTTTAATAACGTGTTTAGAACTTTAATGACGTGTTTAGAACTTTAATGACGTCTTTAGAACTTTAATAACGTGTTCAGAACTTTAATAACGTGTTCAGAACTTTAATGACGTCTTTAGAACTTTAATAACGTGTTCAGAACTTTAATAACGTGTTTAGAACTTTAATAACGTGTTCAGAACTTTAATAACGTGTTTAGAACTTTAATGACGTCTTTAGAACTTTAATAACGTGTTCAGAACTTTAATAACGTGTTCAGAACTTTAATAACGTCTTTAGAACTTTAATAACGTGTTCAGAACTTTAATAACGTGTTCAGAACTTTAATAACGTCTTTAGAACTTTAATAACGTGTTCAGAACTTTAATAACGTGTTCAGAACTTTAATAACGTCTTTAGAACTTTAATAACGTGTTTAGAACTTTAATAACGTGTTCAGAACTTTAATAACGTGTTCAGAACTTTAATGACGTCTTTAGAACTTTAATAACGTGTTCAGAACTTTAATAACGTGTTCAGAACTTTAATGACGTCTTTAGAACTTTAATAACGTGTTTAGAACTTTAATAACGTGTTCAGAACTTTAATAACGTGTTTAGAACTTTAATGACGTCTTTAGAACTTTAATAACGTCTTTAGAACTTTAATAACGTGTTCAGAACTTTAATAACGTGTTCAGAACTTTAATAACGTCTTTAGAACTTTAATAACGTGTTTAGAACTTTAATGACGTCTTTAGAACTTTAATAACGTCTTTAGAACTTTAATAACGTGTTCAGAACTTTAATAACGTGTTCAGAACTTTAATAACGTCTTTAGAACTTTAATAACGTGTTCAGAACTTTAATAACGTGTTCAGAACTTTAATGACGTGTTTAGAACTTTAATAACGTGTTCAGAACTTTAATAACGTGTTCAGAACTTTAATGACGTCTTTAGAACTTTAATAACGTGTTCAGAACTTTAATAACGTCTTTAGAACTTTAATAACGTGTTCAGAACTTTAATAACGTCTTTAGAACTTTAATAACGTGTTCAGAACTTTAATAACGTGTTTAGAACTTTAATGACGTCTTCAGAACTTTAATAACGTGTTTAGAACTTTAATGACGTCTTTAGAACTTTAATAACGTGTTCAGAACTTTAATAACGTGTTCAGAACTTTAATAACGTCTTTAGAACTTTAATAACGTGTTCAGAACTTTAATAACGTCTTTAGAACTTTAATAACGTGTTCAGAACTTTAATAACGTGTTTAGAACTTTAATAACGTGTTCAGAACTTTAATAACGTGTTTAGAACTTTAATAACGTGTTCAGAACTTTAATAACGTGTTCAGAACTTTAATAACGTGTTCAGAACTTTAATAACGTGTTCAGAACTTTAATAACGTCTTTAGAACTTTAATAACGTGTTCAGAACTTTAATAACGTGTTCAGAACTTTAATAACGTCTTTAGAACTTTAATAACGTGTTCAGAACTTTAATAACGTCTTTAGAACTTTAATAACGTGTTCAGAACTTTAATGACGTCTTTAGAACTTTAATAACGTGTTCAGAACTTTAATAACGTATTTAGAACTTTAATGACGTCTTTAGAACTTTAATAACGTGTTCAGAACTTTAATGACGTCTTTAGAACTTTAATAACGTGTTCAGAACTTTAATACCGTGTTCAGAACTTTAATAACGTCTTTAGAACTTTAATAACGTGTTCAGAACTTTAATAACGTCTTTAGAACTTTAATAACGTGTTCAGAACTTTAATGACGTCTTTAGAACTTTAATAACGTGTTCAGAACTTTAATAACGTGTTTAGAACTTTAATAACGTGTTTAGAACTTTAATGACGTCTTTAGAACTTTAATAACGTGTTCAGAACTTTAATAACGTCTTTAGAACTTTAATAACGTGTTCAGAACTTTAATAACGTGTTTAGAACTTTAATAACGTGTTCAGAACTTTAATAACGTGTTCAGAACTTTAATGACGTCTTTAGAACTTTAATAACGTGTTCAGAACTTTAATAACGTGTTCAGAACTTTAATGACGTCTTTAGAACTTTAATAACGTGTTCAGAACTTTGATAAC
>JAFEUB010001396.1:112500-117500 GCA_024529925.1 Ophthalmolycus amberensis
TTGTGTGTGAGTCTGATGGATGGAGATAAGTGCAGGACGTCCCCCACAGTGCCTTGCTCAAGGTGGCTCTGGAGGAACTGATGAGAAGCTGTGACCGGCGAGGAGCTCGGAGGAGAATGTCTTTCAAGTCCCTCCACTTGTGTTGCTCCTGTGCTTCAGCTTCAGAAGAGGAGAGAGATGACGGACACACACTGAGCAGGATGGATGTAGAAACACTGAGCAGAGAACACAGTGAGGGATGTTTACTGCTAATAATAATGAACCAATAAGAGATGCTGCGTTCAGGGTGTTGATACAGAGAGAAGAAGAACTAACGGTGCAGATTGAAGACAGTTATCTGAATGATGGAGCGAGGTGATCAGAGGGACAGTAGTGATGTTCAGAGGTGTGGTTGTGGGCGCTCTGTCTGTTTCTACTGTAGTAATACACCATGTAGAGGTACCTCATGCAGCCACTCCTCTAAACATCACCACTGTCTCTTTAGCTGTGATTCAGGATTCACTCTCCACTCGTCCTTATTCATACTGTGGATGCTCTGTGGCTTCATCCCAGCAGGCCGTTCATTAGCCGTCACATTACCCGGAGGCTGGCACCTTCACACTGCACACCGATGAAAAGGTGGAACAGGAGTTGACTGGATGCATCACTCTTGCAGGAGGTTGAATGTGTGGCGCTGTTAGACCCTCTCCTCCTTCCTTAATGCGAGGTGGTTCCTCACACACACACCAGAGCTGGAGGTTGGTGTTGGTAAGATGTGAGTGTTCACGGTGCAGAAGAGGTGAGAGTCACACCTCAGTGTGCAGGATACATGGAAACCTTTTCACCAACACAGGACAGAAGAGTGAGCCACAGCCTCTGAGCTGCAGCTGTTTGCACTGAAGGTGAGAGTAGAATGTGTTGAATGTGTCTGAGGAGAACGGACAGAACCCCCAGTGATGCATGGAGGCTCCGCCTTCTGTCCCAGACTGCTCACCACGATATTAAACAGCATGCAACACAATGAGCAGCTGTGCTTCTGGGAAAGAAATGTTAAAAGTGTGTTTTTCTCTTTGTATACCAACGTTCTCAGGGTTGTAAAAGCTCCGTCACTTTATTATGTGTTATTATAATTAGAAAGAGGCTGACGATGTATTTCGAGTCTTTCATTTTGAATCCAAAACACTTCTTCTCACATTCAGTGAGCGTCTGACAGCTGATATCCAGGTATCTGGATGAACCGATGCCTCCTGCAGAGCTCCGCCTCCAGCGGTGCCTGGTGTCAGTGGGGGACTGTGAATCACAGAGATCCTCAATTCTTCCACCAGAGCGACCGACTGCTCCTTCAAATCTAACTGGAGAGGACGAGACAGACGGATCGGTGGAGAGAAGTGAAAATAAGTGAGAGGTATCGGGATGATGAGATGAAACAGCTGGAGTAAGAGAAGCAGTAGGGGTGTAATGGTACGCGTATTCGTATTGAACCGTTCGGTACGAGGCTCACGGTTCGGTACGCATGACGAACCTTTATTTAACCAGGTAGTCCCATTGAGATTAAAAATCTCTTTTGCAAGATGTAAGTAACAAAACAAGATGTAAGCAAGATGTAAGTAACAATACTACATGACATTAAGGAGCAGTTTTTGTTTTTTATGCTTATGTGTTGCAAAGAAGACACCCCAGAAGATGGGTCACTCAGGTATAGTTCCATCATTGTTCAAAGTCAAAGAATAACTGTCAGTGCTAGTAGACAGAGAAGGAAGAGAAAGAGATGTTCAGGCCAAACAACCTGTCACCGGCTGGAACGGAGCACAACGCAGCACAGCTGCCTGGTCTGCATGTCAGAGAGAGAAACACTTCTCCGGCAGCTTCCAAGTGATCCAGATGATGTTCTCTGAAGGACGGACGCCGTCTGGTTCAGAGGCAGAGATAACGCTTCGTCTCGTCCGAGGTTCTTGTGCCCGGCGGCTTGGTTGTTTTTAGGGTTAGTATCTGTAATGTCCACAGGAGGATGGAATGGACGAGAGTTTGAGTCTGACGGTTTGTCATCTGCAAGAAAGCTTGTAGAACTTAGAGAACTCGGAACATATAGAAGCACAGAACGCTGCCGTACATTCTTTATTCAATGCAGATGAAAAAGTGTTTTAAAGACCGCTGAGATCTTTACTGCAGCGACATCCACGCAAACTCAAAACTTTGGTTTTGAGTTTGTTTTTTGGACGATTGTTCGCATCAAAGCAATTGCTGAGATCTTGGAAGATGAATTGTTGTTTTAAAATATGTCCAACAGGGACAGAAAACACACACAGGTACACGATCGATCCAAAGATCGACAGAATACTGAAACCCAAGTTGTCCCAAGTCGCGGTTTTCCTTCAAGGTAAAGAGGAACTAGTTATAGAAAACAACATCAATACCTTTAATGGCAACTCAACTACTCTTCAGAGACCCTTCCCTTCCTCACGGATGGCTGGGATCTACTCAGTGTGCCGTCTTCTGATTGGTCCTGAACCTTGATGTGTTACAGCAGCGATCACTGTGTGGCGAGTGACTCATCAAAGTGAGAATAGAAGACGCGAGTCAGACTCGTCTCAGTCTGATCGGGTCGTGGATGTTATGGTGCGTTCACACCGGTCGCGTTGATTTTTTGACGCGCTGCAAAATTGCGTCCAACGCACTGCAAAAAAGCGTCCAACGCGCCGCCGGTCGTGTTCAGACCAAACGCCGCAAAATCTCGTAGCGCCGGAGAGGGGGCGTGGTTTATCGACTGGAAGCCGTTCACCTGGCCGCCATTACTTTCCGCTATCAACCGTGAAAGGAATAAGGACAATTGCTGCTTTGTACGTGTTGTGGAAGTCCCTCAAACGTCGGAATGCCAAACGCCGTCATGTCTGGTTCATAATATTGTTCAGAGGAGCTCCGTGGATTGTATCGAGCTGTATTCACTGTGTCTAGCAAGCCACCGGTCGCTGTTTACAGCTGTAGGAACACAACATAAACTGATTTGGCTGTGATTCAACGGAAAATAAACCGACAAAAAGGGACTCCGAAATAACTACATAATGATGCCGATTTGTACTTGTCTTCTCCGACAAAAAGGGACTCCGAAATAACTACATAATGATGCCGATTTGTAGGCTACTTGTCTTCTCAATGGAGCTCTGATGGATCGGTGCTAGGCTATGCTAACATCGTAGCAGCTCCACCAGCACTCAATAACGTCACGTAGACGTAAATACGGCAGCGTCTATTAATTGTTTGTACCGTATGGTTTACACACACACATGTATACACGTAGTTTGGTCCGGTCTCTATTGATATGAGGTATCGTAGAGCTCGGGGAACCCACAAACCGCCACTATTAATTTGTCCTCCATTGTTGTTTGTGATTCAGCACCGGCAGGAGCTACGGCACTGATGACGGGAGCAGCAACTCAACGCTGATAGGCTATCGCGCCACAGCGTCACGCGATTATTTCGCAGAAGTTGAAAAATTTCAACTTGCGCGTTGGCGATTTTGCGGCGTCCAACGCGTCCACCGCGTCCACCGCACTGCAATAACGCGTCCAACGCGCCGCGCCATCGCAAAATCGCGGCGCGCCAGTCTCATCGCGTCTGTGCATAGACTTTGTATGTAATCTCGACGCGCGTCAAAAAATCAACGCGACCGGTGTGAACGCCCCATTAGCGTGCAGAAGGCAGGAGGTGGTGAGATGTACGCTCCAGGAGCACCGCATCACCTCGAGGACCCTTCACCCGGTTACACCAACGAGGTCTTTGAGAAACCGTTTGGAACTTTTTAGAAAGTCAAGAAATGTCCAGCCGCTATTGTTCCCACATTAAACCCAGTTTCTTTCACGTGTTTGAATATTGTGAGATGATTTCCTCCAATAATATTTAGTGTTGTGTGTTTTCTGTCATATATATATTTATACATGTGTATATATATATATATATAAACAGCCTCTTTCCGTCCTGCGTCTCAGGTTAATAAATTGACACATTGTTCTTTGTTCCTCCAGATATCCGCGGCCTGCAGAGCTTCCTGGACCAGACGTCCCGTCAGGGCGTGGACGTGGCCCTGCAGCGAGTGGACAGGAACATCAGCAAGGTCTTCACCAACCTCTTCACCACCATGAGGACCGAGGAGCTCAACCGCTACCGAGACACCCTGCGCAGAGCCATCCTGCTGCTCAGCCCCCACGGAGCGCACACCTTCATCCAGCAGGTCGGTTTCTACTTCAGCGTACCGGCTGCAGCTGACGGTACAGCCCGGGAGTGAGTGCTTCTCATGTATGTTTGGGAACACGCTACATGCATGTGTGCAATACAGCTGGGTTTACAGTGCGCTGCATGTGTGTGTACATGCAGCAGATGGGTGTAGCACATAATGAATGGATGACAGCACATATGTTTAAACTTTGTTACAGAAACAAAAGAGTTTGCAAAGAGATCAGATGAGTGTTCATGAAGAATCTGTAATCGTTTGTCCGTCCTCTCACTGCCGAACTCAGCAATCATTGGTAAGCCTTTAGTGTGTGTGTGTGTGTGTGTGTGTGTGTGTGTGTGTGCATGCACAGGTGTGTGAGTGGCCACCTGGAGTGACAGATGGAGCTGATTGGTTCACACACACACTGAGTATGAAGGCCTGTCCAAGGGAATGAAAAGTTTTGCTCAATATTTAGTTAAATTTTTCACCATGGCTCCTGTCCATAGTTCATGTGTGTGTGTGTGTGTGTGTGTGAGCGTGTGTGTGTGTGTGTGTGAGCGTGTGTGTGTGTGTGAGTGTGTGTGTGTGTGTGTGACACCTGCTACTTTTTGCAGATTTTTCTGAATAGTCAACTTAAGGTTGTCGTCATAATGTCTGTTGTACGAAGAAAGAGCTTAAAAATCATTTTGTAGGATTGAATCTTCTGTTGCTTCACCTTTAACATCAATCACTTCATCAGGGTTTAAAAAGTCTGTTGAGACAGCGTGAAAACAGACATTGTGGGTAGTTCATGGTAAAACATGGATCAGCCACG
>JAFEUB010001396.1:122500-165000 GCA_024529925.1 Ophthalmolycus amberensis
CAGCATGTTTCCCCGTAATCACTGTTAATCACTCGGATTTGTCTCCCATCAAGTTAGTCCTTGTGGGCCGCGAGAAGGACGGCATCGCTAATGAAGCGAGGGGGAGGGAGGGAGGGAGGAAGGAGAGGAGACGAGACGAGAGGAACGAGAGGACGAGAGGACGAGAGGACGAGAGGACGAGAGGGGAGACAATAGAACAAAAGAGCCTCTCGGCCTCGAAAAACCCTGAAACATGAGAGGAAATAAAACGAAACAAAATGAAAAACATGACAGTTGTGTGTTCGGCCTCAACGGAGCGAGAAGAAAGAAAATGACACAAAGTCTGACGAGGAAGAGGAAGAGGAAGAGGAAGAAACCTTTACAGACAGAAAAGACGTCTGCAGAGGGAAAGAGAGGTTACGCATGTTAAAGATGTAAACATGTGAGGCACTGAACAAATGACAAGGTAGTACACAACGGAAACCAAAACACGGACAACAAGGACGATCTTTGGTGGATAATAATGAGAATAAATATGAAATGAACTTTAAATCACTCCCTCTAAACTAAAGAGAAAGCACGATTTACTGTCACGTGACTTGCTTACTGAAGTGTCACTTCTGTCGTTATTTCACTCTTCCTAAACCCAACGAGTAGTTTCTGTCCTGTGAAGATGGAATGAGGAGAAATCATACAAACTGTTTGAGGATCCGTTGGTTGCAGAAGTATGTTTCAGCTTCATGTTTCTGAAGTTAGCGCTCATGCAAATTCAACAGCGGACGGTTTTAAGTTATTTTACAGGTTTTCACTGAACCTGCTGTTTGTTGTTTTGTTTGTCGTAAAGATGATTTTTGAGTATGAATGATAGAACTTCTCATGTAGGACATTATTCATTTACTGTATCTCAAGAACTTTAAACTAATTCTACAGTTTACAGAATCATTGCTTCAGCTCTGTGATTCCTGAGCTTCAGAATATGATGAAGATCATCTGGAGGTTCACGTTGGTGTTGTGTAGCTCGTGGTATATTTCCTAAGAAGCACTCCTTCCTCTCATGCTGGTGTGAGTGAAGTTTCTTGGTCCTGGAGGAGAAAACAAGACGTCTGTAAAAGAAAAGCGAGCTGTCGGCTTGTGTGCGGGATCATAATTGATCTCACCCGGAGCTCCTGTCTGCTATAATTGGAGCACTTAGTGTAAAAACGCTGTGGCCGCTATTTAATTGCCTGAAAGTAGGCGGAGGTGGAGAGCACTTGACAAGCATTAGCGCTGATTGGAGATCAGCAACCGGAGACGAACGCCTCCGGCCGGTTCGGGTCGCCTCCTTCTCCCAAAATGTCAGATTATAGAGCAGACGGGACTTTCAATGTTTCACATCCTACTTTAAAAAGTTTGTATTCTTAATGTCACCAGAACACCAGAACACACGCGCTGTCCTCGTCATCATGACATTCTGAATCTCTGCCATGAATAAAATATACATGCAGATATTGTGTTTGGGAGTTCTTCCCCGAGGTCATTTTAAGGGATTTTGAGTTTAAATTTATGCAATTTCATCATTTATTCAATACATTTTTGGATCAGTATTATTAAATTCGGAGGCTGATAAAGCAGCAGGCTGACGGGCCAATCTGCTGTCGGCCCGGAGCGCCCAAACACAGTCTCTTGTGTTTCTTTATGGTCAGTTTGAGTCTCTTTGGAGTTGCTTTGTTTCACTTTATAGTCCTTTGGAGCTCTTATTTTCATTGTATGTCTCTTCAGAATCTGTTCTTGTCTCTTTGTGGTTATTTTGTTTCTATGTGCAGTTGATTTGAGTCTCTTTGTGGTTATTTTGAGTCTCTTTGTGGTTATTTTGAGTCTCTTTGTGGTTATTTTGAGTCTCTTTGTGGTTATTTTGTGTCTCTTTGTGGTTATTTTGAGTCTCTTTGTTGTTATTTTGAGTCTCTTTGTGGTTATTTTGAGTGTCTTTGTGGTTATTTTGTGTCTCTTTGTGGTTATTTTGAGTCTCTTTGTGGTTATTTTGAGTGTCTTTGTGGTTATTTTGTGTCTCTTTGTGGTTATTTTGAGTCTCTTTGTGGTTATTTTGAGTCTCTTTGTGGTTATTTTGAGTCTCTTTGTGGTTATTTTGAGTCTCTTTGTGGTTATTTTGAGTCTCTTTGTGGTTATTTTGTGTCTCTTTGTGGTTATTTTGTGTCTCTTTGTGGTTATTTTGTGTCTCTTTGTTGTTATTTTGTGTCTCTGTTGTTATTTTGAGTCTCTTTGTGGTTATTTTGAGTCTCTTTGTGGTTATTTTGTGTCTCTTTGTTGTTATTTTGAGTCTCTTTGTGGTTATTTTGTGTCTCTTTGTGGTTATTTTGTGTCTCTTTGTGGTTATTTTGTGTCTCTTTGTGGTTATTTTGAGTCTCTTTGTGGTTATTTTGAGTCTCTTTGTGGTTATTTTGAGTCTCTTTGTGGTTATTTTGTGTCTCTTTGTGGTTATTTTGTGTCTCTTTGTTGTTATTTTGAGTCTCTTTGTGGTTATTTTGAGTCTCTTTGTGGTTATTTTGTGTCTCTTTGTTGTTATTTTGAGTCTCTTTGTGGTTATTTTGAGTCTCTTTGTGGTTATTTTGTGTCTCTTTGTGGTCCTTTAGAGTCTCTTTGTGGTCCTTTAGAGTCTCTTCCTGGTTGGTACGTGTCTCTTTGAGTTACATCTGGTATTTGGAGACCAGGGCCCCGTGCCACGTACGTGTCTAACTTAGTTAGCCGGATACTTTTCAGGATAAGATGACGTAGATCAGGCTTTTCGGTTCCACGAAGCAAGTTCGGCAAAATCACCATGGCAACACATCCAAAAGCTTGAACCTGCTCCAGCGCAGGCTAAGTGAAGGTAGCTGGATAAGCTGTCACTCCCCCGGAAAAAATGGCAGCTCCTGTCATATACGGTAGTCTAATGCGCTTGCGCATATACTGGGGGTTATACGGGAGTTCCGGAAATGCATGTAAAGTGAGACACACGTGATCCTTAAAATCAGCTGAGCAAACTAAGAAGCCTCTATTGCATTAATGTGCAGCTCCCTTCCTCAGAGATCCACTGATGGAGGAGGATATTAGTTAGATGAGCGTTTTATAGGGAGAGAGTTCTTCCACATCGCCAAGATCCGTTATCACATCATGATGACTTCCTATACGAGCGCTGTCCATTCTGCCGACAAGGAATCATTTATTTAGACCTTCTCGAGCCATACATTGAACACCACACGCCGCAGCCGAGCACTGACTGTCCACAGACTGGATGCAGCCTTGCGCTGTTCTGCGAGTGCTACATTGTAGTACAGTGTTGGCGATGCGGAGAACATGGGGAAAGCCGCTGCATGCCGTGCTGTTCGTAAAGTTCATTTGGCGCTTAATAAACTTATGGATGTGTTCATTACATCACCATGGCACATATTGTATTGACTCACCATTCTGAATAATGTGTGTGCTTAGTGTTTACTTGCTCCCATGTCCTCTTGATGGCTGGTTGCATACATGGGGTTAAAGCACTCATAATGATATGACAGTGTTATTAGTACACCAGCACATCATTACTGTAGAACATGATGAAGGTGGACTCATGATAAGAATAGAGAGAATCACACACTATTTCTTTTCACTGCTTCAATTGATTGAATGTCTGATTATGAATAATACACATACTGATCCGCCCATTAACAGATTCTCACACACACATATTCAAACTAGTTCTATATGGTAATCTACACATACATGTATATACACATATATAGTAGGCTACATGATACATAAGGGCATACAGTACATATATCCTCATATTAATTCGTATCAATTAGATCCTCTTTGGGCTTGTTTTTATCTACTTATTCTGAAAGAGTTGAGATCATTATTGTCGCTATAGATCTCATTGGATGATGCATCATGAAGTCTACTGCCAGCAGCACATTTAAAGACATATAATCTGATTGGTTGGGGTGATGAGGCATTAAAATTAGCTGATACATTTTCCCAACACTTACGCATTTAACTTGTCTGTGATGTTTTGCCGTGCTTCCTGTCTCGCCCTCGCAGCGGTGGCGGTGTTCGATTTTGCCGTGATTACGGTCTTGAAATCCTCATATGCGTTCATGATCATCTCCTGCTCGTCAGCGGAGAACAAAGAGGCTCTTTCTTTGACTTTATTTGACATTGTACTGTTAGAAAATCATGGTTTCGGTGATCGACGCTTCCCCCTTTTGAAGTGGGACGAGCACGCGCAACCATCCTGATCCTGATCGTCTGGGTCGCATTAACGAGACTGTTTGAGAGGATCAGCCTTGCAGGAACCGAGATAGCCTGACATCAATCATCTCGTTAATGTAGGCTGGCTAATCGGACATTTGATCGACTTTGCTGAACCACTTACGTGTCAGGGGCCCAGGAGGGGCCCCTGACACTCTGGGCCCCTGAGCCTGTACCCGGTAGGCCAGTACAGTAATCCATCCACAATCTGGCTGCAAGTCACACCGACGCCCACACATCAGGTGGATGCCTCGGTGCACAGAGCGTGACTGTGATTCCTGAGACTCTCCGGGTTGACTTTAGAGGGAATCTTCCTTCGCCTGCAGCCACGAGCTTCATCTAACCTCAGACAGACGAGCGCTCTGAGGCAGCGTCCTGAGAGACCACTGAGACTCCTCGTGGAAGATCCAGATACAACTGAGACCTACAAGATCACCTGCAGTGCCTGTCCCACACACACACACACACATGCACACACACACACATGCACGCACGCACACACGCGCACACACGCACACAAACACAAACACACACACGCACGCACACACGCACACACACGCACACAAACACAAACACACACACGCACGCACACACGCGCACACACACACATGCACACACACACGCACGCACGCACGCACGCACACACGCGCACACATGCACACACACACACGCACGCACGCACACACGCGCACACATGCACACACACACACACACACACATGCACACACACACACATGCACACACACACACACGCACGCACGCGCACACATGCACACACACACATGCACACACACACATGCACACACACACACACGCATGCACGCACGCACACACGCACACACACGCACACAAACACACACACGCACGCACACACGCGCACACACACACACACACAGACATGCACACACGCACGCACGCACGCACACACGCACGCACACAAACACAAACACGCACACGCACGCACGCACGCACGCACGCACGCACACAAACACAAACACGCACACGCACGCACGCACGCACGCACGCACGCACGCACGCACACAAACACACGCGCACGCACGCACGCATGCACGCACGCACGCACGCATGCACACACGCACGCACGCACGCATGCACGCACGCACGCACGCACGCACACACGCACGCACGCACACAAACACAAACACACACACACACTGTTAGTCACTGTCACCATGCGCTGCAGGTCTCATTTAGCACTGAGAGTTGTAATTAAATTGCTTTTGCAATGCTTTTCGGGGCTTCTTCTTGCAAACAGACACAGACACTGTGTACATACGCACTGACACACAGAGACGCTGAGGTAAACACCGGGAGGCTTCCTCAGCGCTGGTCAGCTCCCAGTGGGCCCAGAGTCACTGTTACATCAGGTCAGCAGGCCTTCTGTCCGTCAGCTGCTCCTCAACGCCGACTTCATTTCAATGCAGACTTTGTAGAACGAATAATAGATGCAAAACAAACATATCGCCTGAAAACACAAACAAAGCAATGAGATTCATGTTTGTCTGCGAAAACACGTTTTCAATTCGTGCATAAAAACACAAACAATGTCCAGAAATGAGAATAAGATTGAGACCATAAACTCATGTTTACAATGTTTACTGAGGTAATAAATCAAGAGAGAAGTAGAGTCATTTTCTCATAGACTTCTATACAACCAGAGGAGTCGCCCCCTGGTGGTCACTAGAGAGAATGCAGCTTTGACTCATGAAGCTTTGACTTCACTTAAAGAACCGGAGGTTGTCTCCTGGTGTGAACATTTCAAGCCTCTAGCCCCACATCCTCACAGAAGACACGTCCTCACAGAAGACACGTCCTCACAGAAGACACGTCCTCACAGAAGACACGTCCTCACTGAAGACACTTCTTCTGTCCTCACAGAAGACACGTCCTCACTGAAGACACTTCTTCTGTCCTCACAGAAGACACGTCCTCACTGAAGACACGTCCTCACTGAAGACACGTCCTCACAGATGACACGTCCTCACTGAAGACACGTCCTCACTGAAGACACGTCCTCACTGAAGACACGTCCTCACAGATGACTCGTCCTCACTGAAGACACGTCCTCACTGAAGACACGTCCTCACTGAAGACACGTCCTCACTGAAGACACGTCCTCACAGATGACTCGTCCTCACTGAAGACACGTCCTCACTGAAGACACTTCCTCACTGAAGACACGTCCTCACTGAAGACACGTCCTCACTGAAGACACGTCCTCACTGAAGACACTTCCTCACAGAAGACACGTCCTCACTGAAGACACGTCCTCACTGAAGACATGTCCTCACTGAAGACACGTCGTCACTGAAGACACTTCTTCTGTCCTCACTGAAGACACTTCTTCTGTCCTCACTGAAGACACGTCCTCACTGAAGACACGTCCTCACAGAAGACACGTCCTCACTGAAGACACGTCCTCACTGAAGACACTTCTTCTGTCCTCACTGAAGACACTTCTTCTGTCCTCACTGAAGACACTTCTTCTGTCCTCACTGAAGACACGTCCTCACTGAAGACACTTCTTCTGTCCTCACTGAAGACACGTCCTCACTGAAGACACGTCCTCACTGAAGACACTTCTTCTGTCCTCACTGAAGACACGTCCTCACTGAAGACACGTCCTCACTGAAGACACTTCTTCTGTCCTCACTGAAGACACGTCCTCACTGAAGACACGTCCTCACTGAAGACACGTCCTCACAGAAGACACGTCCTCACTGAAGACACGTCCTCACAGAAGACACGTCCTCACTGAAGACACGTCCTCACAGAAGACACGTCCTCACAGAAGACACGTCCTCACTGATGACACGTCCTCACTGAAGACACGTCCTCACTGAAGACACATCCTCACTGAAGACACGTCCTCACTGAAGACACGTCCTCACAGATGACTCGTCCTCACTGAAGACACGTCCTCACTGAAGACACTTCCTCACTGAAGACACGTCCTCACTGAAGACACGTCCTCACTGAAGACACTTCCTCACAGAAGACACGTCCTCACTGAAGACACGTCCTCACTGAAGACATGTCCTCACTGAAGACACGTCGTCACTGAAGACACTTCTTCTGTCCTCACTGAAGACACTTCTTCTGTCCTCACTGAAGACACGTCCTCACTGAAGACACGTCCTCACAGAAGACACGTCCTCACTGAAGACACGTCCTCACAGATGACTCGTCCTCACTGAAGACACGTCCTCACTGAAGACACGTCCTCACTGAAGACACTTCTTCTGTCCTCACTGAAGACACTTCTTCTGTCCTCACTGAAGACACGTCCTCACTGAAGACACGTCCTCACTGAAGACACGTCCTCACAGAAGACACGTCCTCACTGAAGACACGTCCTCACAGAAGACACGTCCTCACTGAAGACACGTCCTCACAGAAGACACGTCCTCACTGAAGACACGTCCTCACTGAAGACACGTCCTCACTGAAGACACGTCCTCACTGAAGACACGTCCTCACAGAAGACACGACCTCACTGAAGACACGACCTCACTGAAGACACGTCCTCACTGAAGACACGTCCTCACAGAAGACACGTCCTCACTGAAGACTCGTCCTCACTGAAGACACGTCCTCACTGAAGACACGTCCTCACTGAAGACACTTCTTCTGTCCTCACTGAAGACACTTCTTCTCTCCTCACTGAAGACACGTCCTCACTGAAGACACGTCCTCACAGAAGACACGTCCTCACTGAAGACACGTCCTCACAGAAGACACGTCCTCACTGAAGACTCGTCCTCACTGAAGACACGTCCTCACTGAAGACACGTCCTCACTGAAGACACGTCCTCACTGAAGACACTTCTTCTGTCCTCACTGAAGACACTTCTTCTCTCCTCACTGAAGACACGTCCTCACTGAAGACACGTCCTCACAGAAGACACGTCCTCACTGAAGACACGTCCTCACAGAAGACACGTCCTCACTGAAGACACGTCCTCACTGAAGACACGTCCTCACAGAAGACACGTCCTCACTGAAGACACGTCCTCACTGAAGACGTCAGGGTCTGCAGTGCAGTGCTGACTCATTCAGACGGACACTAACACACGTGTGTGTGTGTGTGTTTGTTGAGGCTGCTTCTTTCTCCAGCAGCTAACAGCCTCTGTTACAAACCTCCACCAGGACACCTGTGCAAACACACACACACTGTGCTGAAGAGAATTCAAATGAGAAGAACTGTGTCCAGGAAGCAGCAGTGAACGCTCTGCTATGTTTGAACACAGGAGGTGTTGTGAGATATTATTTTCATAATGCAGCGAACGCAGACAATATTCACACAACTATGGCTGGAAGGAAGCGCACCGTGACTCTCGGTTTTGGGGATTTTCACTTGAGCAGAAGTTGGACAGAAACCTAGTGAGAGAGAGATTGTTTCAGACTGCATGGTTCACACACACACACACACACACACACACACACTGAGTTTCTATATAACAAGACCCTCTGGAAAAATGTTCCCATCTCTCACTTCCTCTCTTATTGTTTTCCTTTCTGTTGTTTTCTTCTTATTTTTCGGGCACAGAGCTTCAGACATCCATCTCTGTCTCTCTCTCTCTCTGTTATTCTCACTCGCTTGCCCACTCCGCCTCTCTCACACACACACACACACACACACACACACACACACACACACACACACACACACATTCCCCTCCACACTCTCTTTGCTTTGTCATAATCCATCTATCTTGTTACTGAAGAGTGCACACACACACTATGAGGCATTCTTATGCTACATTAATAGAGTGTTGCATTGTGGGTTGTTTGTAGCCGTTATGTCGCTAAGCTAGCACGTTTTCTTAAAGTCTGTTCGTGATGCTTCTTCAGGAGTTAGTCGGCCCTAAAAGTGTTTATTCAGCCAGACGTCAACCTCCGGTTCTGACGAGTGAAGTCAAAGCTGCATTCTCTCTGATGCCCATCAGGGGGCGCTCCTCTGGCCGATACAACTGTCGGCTACTTTAATATATATGTATATATATGTACATATACATATATATATTTCATTATGTATATATATGTATATATATACATATATGGGACTAAATGAGTCTCTTTGCTGCAGAAACTCCACAACATTTTAAATTGGAGAAGTTACATCTTAGACCTTTGTAGGTGTTGTTTTTGTAATAGTTGCTATAATAGTCCATTGTCAGCAGGAATAGAAGGTGGATAGAACATTTAGAAATGACTGTAAGTTAAGTTTAGAGTTAGTGAGCTATCTTTTTATTTTATTTACATCTAAATATGGAGATACTATAAAATGTAAGTCATAATTCTGGCTGGTTACATGAACCCTTATTGTGTCCATACCTCCATACTCTGTGATGACACGGAGCCAGTTTGAGTAATGAGCGTGTTTCAGTCGATCACCGGTGAGAAGAGCTCGTCCTGCAGGACGTCACGGTGTCACCGCGTTGTTTCATCTGAAGCATCACGGTTTAAACTCTGTGTTCTAAGTCATTTCTCTTTGGTGGAGTAAAAAGAACGAACCTCTCCTCATAGATGGATGATGGAGATCAGGCGATGAGTGGATGGTCTGCAGACACACAGGTGTTCCTCTTATTGCTGTTCGTCTCTGCTGCTGATGGAAGAATTGAATCTCGCTGTCGCCGTTATTGTGACTTTCTCTGGATGGCAGCGCCTGGTAATTATTCTCAGATGTAATACTGTGAATGCAATTTGTCATGACGGAGTTTTGAGAGCGAGAATAGAAAGCAGGGAGACGGAGAGGGGGAGGAGGGGGGGGGGAGACAAAGAGAAGGAGTCGAGGTGAGAGAGATGAGTCGGTGTTTTCTGCTGCTGTCATCAGGTTCCTCTCGGCTGAACGTCAACGGCCTGCAGCTCTGATTTACAGCTCACAGAGACATTCATGTCCCTCAGCGGAGAGACACGGGGAGGACGGGGGGGACGGGGGAGGACGTGGGAGGACGGGGGATAGGTGTGCCGGGCTTCATCCACACCAGTATGTTTTCATTATAAAACAGCACTTTGAAACGGAAACAGTCTCCTTTGAGGAACGGTTATAAATCAAAGTTTGATGCATTGTGGGTCAAGAAATAGTGTTGACTGGTTTACACAACATCAGACATCGTTTGACTGTGAAACACATTAACGACGTACTTCTCACGGTGTAGGAGCAGACGTGTTTCTCCTCCTCACACGAGGAGCGTTCAGAGGAAGGAGGTGCAGCTCCTGGTGCCGAACACTGTTTTCTCATTCACTTCACATCCCGTCCTCCGCCCAGCCGGGCTGTCAGGGGTCGTGATCGGCGCTCAGCACATCGACACACAAACAACCAAACAAACAAACAAACAAACAACCAACCACCCAACCAACCAACCAACCACCCAACCAAACAACCAAACAACCACCCAACCAACCAAACAACCAACCAACCAACCAAACAACCAACCAACCAAACAACCAATTATCCAACCAAACAACCAAACAACCAACCAACCAACCACCCAACCAACCAACCAACCACCCAACCAAACAACCAAACAACCACCCAACCAACCAAACAACCAACCAAACAACCAAACAACCAACCAACCAAACAACCAATTAACCAATCAAACAACCAAACAACCAACCAACCAAACAACCAACCACCCAACCAACCACCCAACCACCCAACCACCCAACCAACCAACCAACCAACCACCCAACCAACCAACCAACCAACCAACCAACCAAACAACCAATTAACCACCCAACCAACCAACCAACCAAACAACCAATTAACCAACCAAACAACCAAACAAACAAACAAACAAACAACCAACCAACCAACCAAACAAACAAACAAACAAACAACCACCCAACCAACCATCCATCCAACCAAACAAACAAACAAACAAACAACCAACCAACCAAACAACCAACCAACCAACCAACCAACCAACCACCCAACCAACCATCCATCCAACCAAACAACCAAACAACCAACCACCCAACTCTCTCTCTCCTGCTTCTCACCTCTTATCTCGCGTGGAGTCTTGTCCAGCGAGGGCCAGAGAGCTTAAGACCAGCGAGCCTTCAGTCAGAGCGAAGGCGCGCTGCGTCCTCCTGCTGCTGGGACGCGTGTTGGACACGAGCCAGCTGGCCGTGTCAGGATGTCCAGTCACAGATGCAGCACGGCCTCCCAGCTCATCACGCTCCTCTGCCACAGCGTGTCAATGCATTATCAATCACAAATACTGTCAAATAATTGCTGTTAAGAGTTTCATAAACACGCAGCCGCTGCACGGAGGCAGCGTGGGTAACTGCATTCAGTCATTAATAACCGAACCTCTGGCTGTTTGCACGCTTTGTTCTTTGGGGAAACACTTCCTGCACGCGACGGTGCAGCGCGAGTTCACGGCCACAAGCAGCCGGAGGTAGGACGCTCTCATGAACACGGCGGCCACGCTGAGCACGCTGCTGCGTGCACGTGGGAGGCAACGGGACGGCACCGTGCCGAGGTGTCCTTGAGCAACGGCACCGTTTCCGGGTCGGAGGCTACTGCAGGAAATGTTATTAAATCACGGAGGTAACAGCTGGAGATCAGTCAGCTGACGAGGAGCACCAGAGTTCAGAGAGAAATATTAAGGTGGTTCTAAAGAAAACGCCAGAATATTCAGCTCAGAACTGCTGAGTTGAATCTGCAGATGTTCTCCCTGAAAGTCTTATTAATGTCTGAAGGGAGGAAAAGGAAAGTGTTGCGCTCTGACTGCCAGACGTCTAACATTGTTCGTGACAAAATGAATAAAATGACAAAAAGAATGAAATGACAAAAAGAATGAAATGACAACGGGACCTTTTAGATGCCTGAGTGAACTGCTTCCACTTCTGCGCTCTAATCGGACCGGATTGGAAAAGCTTCTTTCTTTTTGTGGATGAACTTGTGTGGAACAAAATGAAAATGTTTGGTGAAGTTGTTGAGGGCTTTGTCCTCAGCACAGCAAGCTGGTGATGCATGAAATATAAAGCGCACATCGGCCTGTTGGCAGAGGCAGTGTGTGTGTGTGTGTGTGTGTGTGTGTGTGGAGAAGGGAGATGAGAATTCTCCACTTCCTCCCATCGTCTGCTCTGCACGGCGTAGAGACCCGTGAGCTCCATCGTCGTTCTGAACGACGGCTTCACATCCAGCGTGTTTAGTGATGTCATCACGGTGATGTCGCTCCTTCAGTATCTCAGCTCATCTGGAGGAGAACCACCAACTGGCCCGGACACTGAGGAATGGCCAGCGGTCCGTTGAGTTAACGTGAAGATGAATGGAGGCTCGGGGGCAAAAATAACCATAAGAGATCATAAAATGTCCGAACAAAAAAAAAAGATAATTATGAGGACAGAGTTCTCATTCGACCCGTTCATGTTTTATTCATGGCGTTGTCTCTTATTCACCCATGAATGTGACTTCTGGCTCCACCAAAGGCCAGCTCTGTCACCTCTGGGAGAGAACCAGCACAAAGAGAACCAAATGAGCATGAATGTTAAAAAAGGAATTCGATCAGTTCAGGAGAGGAAGATGGAGCACTACACAAGGCCTGTAGGCCAGATTCAAAGTCCACATATAGCCAAGCAACGTGTCCTCATCAAACACCGTAAGATATCTTCAGACAGACTTACTCTTCATCTGTCCTACTAAAGCAACACGTGTCGTCTTCTTTATCTTTCTCCATCTTTTCAAAATAAACTTCAGGAAACAGGAAACACCTCAGGGAAGTTTAGGAAAAGAAGGTTCGGGTTAAAATCAACCTCGACTTCTCAGAACACACGGGGCATGAACGTGTCCTGGGAGGAAGACTGGTTGACGTGTCCACGTTTACAATCTGTATCCTTCCTGGTTCAGGATTACGTGGACGACATACTATCTCTAAGGGATGTCTACGAATGACGTGTGCAGAGTTTGGACTTGACTATTAACAAAGACTGGAAGACGTGAGCCCTGCATGATCTCGAGAGAGAGACCTCCAGCAGTGTAGTACTCCAGATCGGTCTCCAGAACGCCTTCTGAAGGTCTCGGCCTCGACAGCATTCTTACTCTCGTCTCTTCTTGGTCTCTGTATTTTATTTGAAGTCTGTCCAAGTGTCCTCGGACAGGACACTGAACCTCAGAGTGTGTGAATGTGTGTGTGTGAATGCAGCGTAGACCAGAAAGGCACTTCATATAAATGCAACACATACAACTCACCTCTGCTACGCCTTTTGAATGTTGTATCAAGACACTTCTCCTGGTACACTTATACATATATACACACTTCACTAAGAGAGATGAATGAGGAGGTTTAGATCAGTTTGAAGGGTGCCTCAGTAGTTTGCATGTTCCACATTTTATCCTAAGTATGTCGGGGTCTGGTCTGGTCTGGTCTGGGTCTCGATCCCTCAAAGTCTCGGTCTTGTCTCAGGCTCGATACCCTCTATTCTTGGTGGTGACTCTATTCAGTTTGTGTCCAGATCCACTGGTGCAGTGGGTTCATGTTCTCAGTGGTAACGCAGAGTAAAGTAAAGAATCCGGTGTTCTCCATGAGCAGCGTCGAAGAGATGGATCCAGAACACGTCGGTGTCACGAGTGAATCAGGGACAAAGAGGTCTCTGAGGACCTGTTGAGAGTTGAGAGGTATTCAGTCATAATTCAACGAGGTCCAGAACATCTCAGTAATGTCTCACTTCTTCTATCACTTCAAGTAGAATAAGGAAACAAGGAAAGGATCCGGTTCTCTACATGAGGAAACATTCTGCGTGAGCACGACGGGAACGTTTTAAAGTCACGAGTCGTTCCGTCTCTGGAGATCGTCGGCACTCTCGGCTCCGGCTGATAAATGGACTTCTGCAGAAAGTCTTTACGCCGCATCATCATTTATTTAAGGAAAACGTTGGAGATACAAATACCACATTAATTCTTTATTGTCTATGAGAGTGCAGATCTGTCTTTGGCCTCACGAAAGCTTTTCAAAGCTCTGAAAGACAAAGACAGACAAGAACAAGAGAACGTTACTGAACATGACAAACGACTCGAGTCCAGAGTTCATTCATCCATGTTGTCAGATCGTGAACATAACCAGGATGTTCTCTTGAATCGTGTGAGTTCTTTAATTCACGCAGACGTCGTTGAAGCTCAGATGTCTCCAAGTGAAGCTGAATGCACGTCTCACAGTGAAGCCGCTGTGGTTGTAACGCAGTGGAAGCGGTGCGTGAGTACCTCTGATCTAACCAGCAGCACCCGGAGGATGAAGAACGCAGCTGATTCCAGGAAAGCGTCGTGTTTCTCTGAAATGTCACAGAGCGCCTCGGCGGATCAATCCTGATCGCATGACCTCATTCTGACGGAGCGGCGGTGAGCTCACCCTCCGTCTGCATCGCAGTGGTGACGCATCACTTCCTCATCCGGTCCGAGACACACTTAAAAATATGACGCTCCGACCCAGAAGTGACTCTACGCTCCCAGAAAGAAGTCCTCTGACACCGAGTCACTCCGAGTGTTTGATGTTCGGGGCAGAGCAGCAGAACCAGAGCATGAGACCTGTTGTTCTGTTTACGTGTGACCACGTCCTGTCTGCTGCTGTTCTCCAGGAACACGGGTTATAAATGTGTTCTGTGCTGTAATCACAGAGAGAACCTCAACAGGAGATGTAGTCCGTTTACCAAACGAGCGGTCCGCTGCTCCTCCTGCAGCATCGTCCATTATTACATCCCTCTTCGTCTCCATGCATTCTGTCACCACATCATCCATTACATCCCTCTTCGTCTCCATGCATTCTGTCACCACATCTTCCATTGCATCCCTCTTCGTCTCCATGCATTCTGTCACCACATCATCCATTACATCCCTCTTCGTCTCCATGCATTCTGTCACCACATCTTCCATTGCATCCCTCTTCGTCTCCATGCATTCTGTCACCACATCATCCATTGCATCCCTCTTAGTCTGCATGCATTCTGTCACCACATCATCCATTGCATCCCTCTTAGTCTGCATGCATTCTGTCACCACATCATCCATTACATCCCTCTTAGTCTGCATGCATTCTGTCACCACATCATCCATTACATCCCTCTTAGTCTGCATGCATTCTGTCACCACATCATCCATTGCATCCCTCTTAGTCTGCATGCATTCTGTCACCACATCATCCATTACATCCCTCTTAGTCTGCATGCATTCTGTCACCACATCATCCATTGCATCCCTCTTAGTCTGCATGCATTCTGTCACCACATCATCCATTACATCCCTCTTAGTCTGCATGCATTCTGTCACCACATCATCCATTACATCCCTCTTAGTCTGCATGCATTCTGTCACCACATCATCCATTGCATCCCTCTTAGTCTGCATGCATTCTGTCACCACATCATCCATTACATCCCTCTTAGTCTGCATGCATTCTGTCACCACATCTTCCATTACATCCCTCTTAGTCTGCATGCATTCTGTCACCACATCATCCATTACATCCCTCTTAGTCTGCATGCATTCTGTCACCACATCTTCCATTACATCCCTCTTAGTCTGCATGCATTCTGTCACCACATCTTCCATTACATCCCTCTTAGTCTGCATGCATTCTGTCACCACATCATCCATTACATCCCTCTTAGTCTGCATGCATTCTGTCACCACATCATCCATTGCATCCCTCTTAGTCTGCATGCATTCTGTCACCACATCATCCATTACATCCCTCTTAGTCTGCATGCATTCTGTCACCACATCATCCATTGCATCCCTCTTAGTCTGCATGCATTCTGTCACCACATCATCCATTACATCCCTCTTAGTCTGCATGCATTCTGTCACCACATCATCCATTGCATCCCTCTTAGTCTGCATGCATTCTGTCACCACATCATCCATTACATCCCTCTTAGTCTGCATGCATTCTGTCACCACATCATCCATTACATCCCTCTTCGTCTGCATGCATTCTGTCACCACATCATCCATTGCATCCCTCTTAGTCTGCATGCATTCTGTCACCACATCATCCATTACATCCCTCTTCGTCTGCATGCATTCTGTCACCACATCATCCATTGCATCCCTCTTAGTCTGCATGCATTCTGTCACCACATCATCCATTGCATCCCTCTTCGTCTGCATGCATTCTGTCACCACATCAACCATTGCATCCCTCTTAGTCTGCATGCATTCTGTCACCACATCATCCATTGCATCCCTCTTAGTCTCCATGCATTCTGTCACCACATCATCCATTGCATCCCTCTTAGTCTGCATGCATTCTGTCACCACATCATCCATTGCATCCCTCTTAGTCTCCATGCATTCTGTCACCACATCATCCATTGCATCCCTCTTAGTCTGCATGCATTCTGTCACCACATCATCCATTGCATCCCTCTTAGTCTCCATGCATTCTGTCACCACATCATCCATTGCATCCCTCTTAGTCTGCATGCATTCTGTCACCACATCATCCATTGCATCCCTCTTAGTCTGCATGCATTCTGTCACCACATCATCCATTACATCCCTCTTAGTCTGCATGCATTCTGTCACCACATCATCCATTGCATCCCTCTTAGTCTGCATGCATTCTGTCACCACATCATCCATTACATCCCTCTTAGTCTCCATGCATTCTGTCACCACATCTTCCATTACATCCCTCTTAGTCTGCATGCATTCTGTCACCACATCATCCATTACATCCCTCTTAGTCTGCATGCATTCTGTCACCACATCATCCATTGCATCCCTCTTCGTCTGCATGCATTCTGTCACCACATCATCCTCATGCTCAGTGAGCGCAGCGTCTCCACCACGTTCACGTCACACAGGAGACAAACTGCTGCTCTTTGTTTCTCTCTTTTAAAGTTCAAAGTTTTTAATGATATACAGAATCTATGAAACAACTTTCTTAGTTTTTGGCAACATAACTACTTTTCTTAGGTTTAATAAAAATGAATGAAATGAAATCACAACAAAAGTACTTTGTTAGGTTTAATTAAACTCTATTATTGTTAGATCTACTCACAGACTCACTAGAGACACACACACACACACACACACACACGATCAGACAGGAAGCTTTATGTTGCTGTCAGTGAATATGAGTTAAGAGTTTTACCTCCAATAAACACAGAGTGACATTGGAGCAGCAGTGTGCTCCGAGGGACCACACACACACACACACACACACACACACACATACACACACACACAGTGTAAGCTGCAGCCTGAGGTGTTGAGCTGAATGACAAATGTTTGCCATAGTGCTGATAACACTGAGGGCAGAACTCTACTGCAACCTTACACCCTGTGTGTGTGTGTGTGTGTGTGTGTGTGTGTGTGTGTGCGTGCGTGTTTACGTGCACTCTGCTATCACTTTTATCATTTTTCGTCCGTTCACATATTTGCAGAGGTAAACACTGGATCCTGGTTCCAGGTGATGTTAAACTGGTCTATTCCCGGTACAGTAGACCCACATCCAGTCCAATCACTGAGACCCGAACCAGACGGATCCTCAGGGACCGGGTCTGCTGTGTGCTGGTGAGAAGGTCAGCTGGGTGTGAACTTCTGTCTGAAGAGCTTCTTCTGTTCGTAGTATTTTATTTGAACACGTTGAACTCCCTCCAGGAGAAACCGTGTGAAAGCACCGTTACCTCCGTCTCTAAACCAGCACCACCGTTTACCGTCTCTGTGAGAGAAGGCTCTTCTATGTGGCTGTGAACCTTTTCTCCACTAAACACATAAAGTAGAAGATTTGACGTTTACAACACACACACACACACACACACACAGTCTCACTGATCAGTACACACAGTAACACGCGTTGACCTTTGAGGTTCTGTCGTGTTAATATGAGACGTTATTGACCGACTTCAGGCCTGATCAGTATTCAGCAGCACAAACACAGTCATGTGTCAACACACATGTGTCAGACAGTAACTGTGTGTGTGTGTGTGTGTGTGTGTGTGTCATGAATTTGACAACATGTGCAGAGATGCTTTCATTGTCTCCTCCTTACAGAGGAGCTTTCAGGAGTTTCTTCTTGAGTGAGAGGTGAAAAACAAACGTCACTCAGATCCACGAAGCTTCTGAACTTAAGTAGGTTTTCTTTGGTCGTCTCGTGTCGTCACCACCGAACAGTCGTGAGTTCTTCACTTTCTGTCACTCGGTTCACTGGTTTTCCTTCGAGGGCTGATTGATCTGTTTTTTGGCTCGATTACACAGATTTGATCCCGACCCCGAAGCCTCCTCCATCGGGCCGATGGGTCTGAAGGGAAGCCGTCAGGGTAATGAAGGAAGCTCATTAAAGGATGTTAGTGGAGCGATGAAGGAGCCTACAGCCTTCTGTCTGCATGTTCCCGTAGTTCATTGTTAAATCCTCTCAGGTCTTCCCCTCTGCACGGTGTTTCTTCTCTCAGTCGCTTTCCAACCGGATCAAATGTATTTATCGAGTCACGTGACTAAATACACCAGCAACGTCAGCGTCGTCCACGTCGTTCTCCTGGAAGGAAATCCTGTATTTGTTCCGTCATGTGTGGACCAACTGGTTCCTTCAACTACGTCAGTTACTCTGCCAGTAACACACACACACACACACACACTCTCTAAAGGATGTGCATCGGTGCTTCAGTTTCAAACATGTTTCTGGTTGCAGCCTTTAAATTTGATTATTTCCTGCTTTTCTGTGTTTTTTAACAGTAAATTTGGGGAAATAATATTTAAAAGTCATCTTTAGACATCTACCTGGGCTCTGTTCATTCAGTGTGTTGTAGCGTGAACACTTTGATTCATTCAAATAATGAATTGAGTTATTGATGAGTTGTGTTACATCACAGAGGAGTTTTATAAAAGGCCAGAACATGTCGCACATTCAAGGTGTTGTAGAGATTGTTTACAAAAAGAAAACAGAAAAAGTAAAATAAGAACAACCGAAACTAGAAACAAGACTTTGGACACAAACGGAGGTCTACTGGGTGAAAGTCCTGTTTGTTTGACTCGTTATTATTATATCAGGTAACTTTCACTCTACGTCAGGTTGTCTTACGTTATCTGAGGTTTTCTTCAGAAACCTTCGACTCTAACATGTATTGCTGTTCTGAATGCAGCCGATCTCTGAACGTCTTCCTCTGGTAACACTGTGAATAATCTATTCCTGTCACCGGTTTCCAGCCAAATAACTGAGCTCCAGTTGTATCGTCTCTACTCGGAACAAAGCGTCACGGTAACAATGCGTGTGACCGAGCGATTGTAGGGCAAGTTGATAGTGAAAGCTCTGCAGCAGTGAGAGAGTACAGCTCTACAAACAGCAGTTCAGACAACTAAACTACTCAGTTAGGTTGAGACAACCAAACTACTTAGTTAGGTTTAGACAACTAAACTACTTAGTTAGGTTTAGACAACTAAACTACTTAGTTAGGTTGAGACAACTAAACTACTTAGTTAGGTTTAGACAACTAAACTACTTAGTTAGGTTTAGACAACTAAACTACTTAGTTAGGTTGAGGCAACTAAACTACTTAGTTAGGTTTAGACAACTAAACTACTTAGTTAGGTTGAGACAACTAAACTACTTAGTTAGGTTGAGGCAACTAAACTACTTAGTTAGGTTTAGACAACTAAACTACTTAGTTAGGTTGAGACAACTAAACTACTTAGTTAGGTGTAGACAAAGATTAGCGTTGGTGTTGAAATAACTACAGAAGTTGCATTAAAGATGAATTAACGTTGACTTCCTGTTTCACATCGGGCATGAACATCGGTTTCCTGGGTGAAAGCGTTTCTGTTGGACCCGTCCACACCTTTGTTGTGTGGGTTTCTGCGGTCTTCATACTTCCTGGTTCATGATAACTTGGCTTTCGAGGCATGTCTACGAATTACAACGCATTATTTTCGATGGTTTAGCTACGAACGCTGTTAGTGAACAGCGTGACTTTTAAAACTTCTGTAACATCTGGAAACACATGATGTCGAAAAATTGCTTCTTGAAGAGCGGTTTATATTAAATAAACCAATTGAATGTGTGATGTATCAAAAAGATTTGAAAGGAAAAATAGAAGAATCCAGACACGAAGCTCCTGTGCTCCTCGGACACAATGAATGAACTTTACTCCAAATGTCACTGAAATCTGTTGACAGCATTCACATTCACATGCTAGGAGACAGAGACAGACACAGCTGACGTAGAACACACGAGCTGCTCGGTGGAGATAATTAGAAAGAAAGAAAGTGACCGACAATGAATACAAATGTAGACAGAAAAACAAACGGTGGGTAACGGAGACAATGAAGAGGTCAGAAAGAGAAATGAGCGAGGGAGAGAAATGAAAGCTGCAAACAAAGAGCAAGACAAGTAATGGAGTAGATGCTCTGCTGGGAGGAGAGAGGAGGGAGGAGCAGGAGTAAAGGGTGGTGGTGGAGGAAAATACAAGAGAGGAGGGAGATAAAGAACAATACAGAAGAGTCAGGAAGACAGAGAGGAGAGAAAGCGATGGCGGAGTATGAAGACAAAGAAGCATAGAGGGTCGGAGATGGAGAATAAAGGGACAGCTGGACTGATAACGAGAGACACTTGAGAGATGTTAAAGAGTAGAACGTGAAGAAGAACCGGCATGAAACAGAAGCTCTTTCTTCTCCTGGTGATTGGAGACGTTTATCATCAGCACATGTTGTTTTCAATGGTTTTCAGGTTATATTTTCACTCTGTGGTCTCATGATGTAAAGTCCTGCTCCTCTATGGAAACAACCATCACGACTAGAAGTAGAGAGAACTAGAACACGTCTTTAGTGCAGAATAACACAGTTATGATGACATCAATCATTAAAAAGAAGAAACACAAGTTGAATTTCTTTGAATTTCTTTTCTTCGGAGCTGTGTGAAGCCTCCTGTAGCTGCAGAGGGAGCTGTGTGACGCCTCCTGTAGCTCATGTAGCTCCTGTAGCTCCAGAGGGAGCTGTGTGACGCCTCCTGTAGCTCCAGAGGGAGCTGTGTGACGCCTCCTGTAGCTCATGTAGCTCCTGTAGCTCCAGAGGGAGCTGTGTGACGCCTCCTGTAGCTCATGTAGCTCCTGTAGCTCCAGAGGGAGCTGTGTGACGCCTCCTGTAGCTCCAGAGGGAGCTGTGTGACGCCTCCTGTAGCTCATGTAGCTCCTGTAGCTCCAGAGGGAGCTGTGTGACGCCTCCTGTAGCTCCAGAGGGAGCTGTGTGACGCCTCCTGTAGCTCCAGAGGGAGCTGTGTGAAGCCTCCTGTAGCTCCAGAGGGAGCTGTGTGACGCCTCCTGTAGCTCCAGAGGGAGCTGTGTGACGCCTCCTGTAGCTCATGTAGCTCCTGTAGCTCCAGAGGGAGCTGTGTGACGCCTCCTGTAGCTCCAGAGGGAGCTGTGTGACGCCTCCTGTAGCTCATGTAGCTCCTGTAGCTCCAGAGGGAGCTGTGTGACGCCTCCTGTAGCTCCAGAGGGAGCTGTGTGACGCCTCCTGTAGCTCATGTAGCTCCTGTAGCTCCAGAGGGAGCTGTGTGACGCCTCCTGTAGCTCCAGAGGGAGCTGTGTGACGCCTCCTGTAGCTCCAGAGGGAGCTGTGTGAAGCCTCCTGTAGCTCCAGAGGGAGCTGTGTGACGCCTCCTGTAGCTCCAGAGGGAGCTGTGTGACGCCTCCTGTAGCTCATGTAGCTCCTGTAGCTCCAGAGGGAGCTGTGTGACGCCTCCTGTAGCTCCAGAGGGAGCTGTGTGACGCCTCCTGTAGCTCATGTAGCTCCTGTAGCTCCAGAGGGAGCTGTGTGACGCCTCCTGTAGCTCATGTAGCTCCTGTAGCTCCAGAGGGAGCTGTGTGACGCCTCCTGTAGCTCCAGAGGGAGCTGTGTGACGCCTCCTGTAGCTCATGTAGCTCCTGTAGCTCCAGAGGGAGCTGTGTGACGCCTCCTGTAGCTGCAGAGGGAGCTGTGTGACGCCTCCTGTAGCTCCAGAGGGAGCTGTGTGACGCCTCCTGTAGCTCCAGAGGGAGCTGTGTGACGCCTCCTGTAGCTCCAGAGGGAGCTGTGTGACGCCTCCTGTAGCTCATGTAGCTCCTGTAGCTCCAGAGGGAGCTGTGTGAAGCCTCCTGTAGCTGCAGAGGGAGCTGTGTGACGCCTCCTGTAGCTCCAGAGGGAGCTGTGTGACGCCTCCTGTAGCTCCAGAGGGAGCTGTGTGACGCCTCCTGTAGCTCCAGAGGGAGCTGTGTGAAGCCTCCTGTAGCTCCAGAGGGAGCTGTGTGACGCCTCCTGTAGCTCATGTAGCTCCTGTAGCTCCAGAGGGAGCTGTGTGACGCCTCCTGTAGCTCCAGAGGGAGCTGTGTGAAGCCTCCTGTAGCTGCAGAGGGAGCTGTGTGACGCCTCCTGTAGCTGCAGAGGGAGCTGTGTGACGCCTCCTGTAGCTGCAGAGGGAGCTGTGTGAAGCCTCATGTAGCTCCTGTAGCTCCAGAGGGAGCTGTGTGAAGCCTCCTGTAGCTCCAGAGGGAGCTGTGTGAAGCCTCCTGTAGCTCCTGTAGCTGCAGAGGGAGCTGTGTGAAGCCTCCTGTAGCTCCAGAGGGAGCTGTGTGAAGCCTCCTGTAGCTGCAGAGGGAGCTGTGTGAAGCCTCCTGTAGCTCCAGAGGGAGCTGTGAGGTGTTCAGGGCGAGTAACGCGGACCTGGATCTCCAACCCAGCGGCCGCTGGTCGGGTTTGTAGGCCGAGATGTAGGCGGCAGGTTGTGTGTGGAGTAGAAGAAGACGTTGTGCTGCTTCGATTTGGATCCTTTTGTAGAAGCGTTATCGTCAGGAATGATACATTGATGGAGGACTTTATTGGTAGTTTATTTCCACTGATGTGTGTTTCATCAGAGGCTTTGAGGACGACCATTGGCTTCACCTTTTTTAATGCATGAATCAGCAGTTTTAGCGTGAAGTCAAAGACAACTTTGGAGGAAGACGTTGTGTTTTTGAATTTCATGTCCATTTCATGTCCATGCTTCCATCCTTTAGTTTGAATAAACCGTGAAGGCCACAGATTCCCTCTCCTAATAATAAGCACCAGATGACTGTTTCCACACGTTCTCCACACGTTCTCCACACGCTCTCCACACGCTCTCCACACGCTGAGCACACGCTCTCCACACGCTCTCCACACGTTCTCCACACGCTCTCCACACGCTCTCCACACGCTCTCCACACGTTCTCCACACGCTCTCCACACGCTCTCCACACGTTCTCCACACGCTGAGCACACGTGAACTCGGCGCCTCACTTGAGAGGAAACAGAGTAAAGGTGGCGAAGAGGCCAATCTCACTGAGACAGACAGACATACTCCCATCCTTCATCATCCATCCTTCATCATCCATCCTTCATCATCCATCCTTCATCATCCATCATTCATCATCTATCCTCCATCCTCCATCCTCCATCCTTCATCATCTATCCTTCATCATCCATCCTTCATCCTCCATCCTCCATCATCCATCATCTATCCTTCATCATCCATCCTTCATCCTTCATCCTCATCCTCCATCCTTCATCATCTATCCTTCATCATCCATCCTCTATCCTCCATCCTCCATCCTCCATCCTTCAACATCCATCATTCATCATCCATCCTTCATCATCCATCCTTCATCATCCATCCTCCATCCTCCATCCTTCATCATCCATCCTTCATCATCCATCCTTCATCATCCATCCTTCATCATCCATCCTTCATCATCCATCCTCCATCCTCCATCATCCATCCTTCATCCTCCATCCTTCATACTCCATCCTTCATCATCCATCCTTCATCATCCATCCTTCATCATCCATCCTTCATCATCCATCCTTCATCATCCATCCTTCATCATCCATCCTCCATCCTCCATCATCCATCCTCTATCCTCCATCCTCCATCCTCCATCCTTCAACATCCATCATTCATCATCCATCCTTCATCATCCATCCTTCATCATCCATCCTTCATCATCCATCCTTCATCCTCCATCCTTCATACTCCATCCTTCATCATCCATCCTCCATCCTCCATCCTTCATCATCCATCCTTCATCCTCCATCCTTCATACTCCATCCTTCATCATCCATCCTTCATCATCCATCCTTCATCATCCATCCTCCATCCTCCATCCTTCATCATCCATCCTCCATCCTCCATCCTCCATCCTCCTTCATCATCGTCCGTGGACTGAACTGTGACCATCACCTCCTCAGAGGACGATGGACGATCATCATACATCACTATTAGTGTGAGTTTGAGCGCAAAAGCTTCTTTTTCTTCCTCACTTTGATGGTGATGAAGACAGCAGAGAGATGTTTAAAAGAAACAAAACCACATGTCATCACAATCCGTCCAATAGCTGTCCAGATATTTCACTCAAGGGTCCCTTGCTCACATGTTGTGTATCTCAGTCTTCTTCAGCATCGAGCTTCGTCTTTGTCGTATTTCGTTTGTGTTTCTGAAAACCTTGCAGAGATTCAGCTGTTTCATCTTTGCATGTTTCGACAGGTCAAAGATCTCCGAGATGTTTTCTGAAGGTTTACTTGTGAACCTCACATTTCAGAAACTGTCTGTCTGTCTGTCTGTCTGTCTGTCTGTCTGTCTGTGCGTGTGTGTGTGTGTTGTACTATTATGACATTCTCAATGATTCTCAGTGATTTTTACTGCGTCAACCTTTAACCCCGTGCAGAACGTGTCCGTGTGTAAAGCCTTCAGCAGGAAGCTCACGTTGAAGAGAACACAACATCGAGGTTTCAGACTATATATATGAATATATATGTACAGTATATATATATATATATATATACAGTATATACAGATGTGGTGTGGGGTTTAGTAGCCGTGGTTGTAAACCCTGTTTGTCCAGATGCAGGCTGGCGTGGCCTCTAACCCGAGCCTGCTGGGGGGGGCTGACAGCAGCCTGGAGCTCCTGGATGTGAAGTGTGTGTTCACGCTGATGGTCTCAGACGTGTGTTGTTTCTCTTGAACGCTCCCTCTTCTCCAGAGTCTGATCTTGACTTTTCTTGTCGTTTTGCGTTCATGAGGGTTTTAAACGTTGGATTAAAACAAAGCCCCTCAGGTCGAGGAGTGTCAACATTTAAAAACAACTTCCAGACGTGTGAGGCTGAAGAGATCTGCTTTTTCAGCCTCTGTTTCTTTCTCTTCCTCTCTGACTCGAGGTCTGTCTGTGAAGTTGTGTTTTCACACTGAGTCTGCTGTTTGGCTGTGACTTCAGCTTGAAGGCCGTCACATCTGAACACCGCCCTGGTGCTGTCCTCACATGTGGGTCCGGTCGGAGAGGAGCCATGTGGACAGAGACCCTCCGCGTGGTGATGGTGAAGAGCTCCTGTGTTTAGATGTACGGCTCTAACCTCACGATTACGCAGCTGTTGAGTCTCTAAGAATCCTTTAAGATCAAGAAAACATGACGACATGGAGCAACACCCGCAGAGGACAGAACAGCATGAGAACCGGCTCCAGGAACAGGTCCATTATCTGCACTCGCTCCAAGAATACACACAGAACTACTGCAGCGGCTTGTCCACAACCCTCAGCGTCTAGATTTAAGCCGGAGAGCAGAGTGATCCATGGGCCTGGTCTTCCTCCTGACGGAGGGATGAAAGAGGAGCAGAAGTAGTCCGACTTTTAGACTCTCGGCCTGCGAGGAATCACAGCCGGGACCGAAGACATTTCGGCTGTGTGGTCGCTGTGGTTCTGCTCGGCCTCAGATGAACACGGCGTGGTGCAGCTGTGCTGAGAAGCCTCCGTCACGGTGCTTCAACCAGACCTCTAAAACATGAAGTTAAGCTCCACACATCTCTTATCTCCTGACAATCAACAGACGTTCATCACAATCACAATCCTGTTCTGTCGTGTTGTACAGGAGCATAACTGTGAGAGACGGGGAACCGAAGCCGTCGTCTACGATCTCTACAAAGACTCCGTTCTCACAAACATCACTTTAACTGGCAGAACGTTGCTCTGCTGCAGTTTGAAAAGGTTTTAACACAACAGGAACAGACCGATGCATGCAGCCAGCGTAGACGGTCTCTGTGTGTATTCAGTGCAGTCTGGAGGCTTATCGGTGAGATAACTCTCCCCTCGCTCGTCGACTCTCTGTCCATCCTTCTGTGCATCTCTTGAGCTGTAATCCCTCTCCACTTATTCTAACCCAGCTCTATACCTCCATCGGCCCTCTGCCTGCCTCTGCTTCCTCCTCTTCCTCCTCTTCTATTTTTGCTCACTTGCACTTTGAAGCTGTGGTTTTATTCGTCCCGGTGGGCGGCCGGTCCAGAAGCAGCTATTAAAAGCAGCCGTGCGTGAAACTGCTGAAAACTGCCGTAGCTTAGCGCTGGTTGTGCTCGACAGCTGTGAGCGTCTCCGCAATTATCCTTGATGTGTGGATGCACTTCTTAAACGCTGACAATCAGCTGCACTTGGTGGAAACTATCCAGGAGAGAGTCCTCAGTACAAACTGTTCAGTATTCATCAGCTGTTTAGAAAAAGCTTGATTACTTTTTAATGTGTAAACAGATTTAATGAAACATGAGGCCATGTGACATAAAGAGTTGTTTATCGCTCAGTGTTCTGCAGCATTATTTAGAGAAGCAACGATCTAAAACATGTTTAAATCACTTTAATGTCACTTCATGTCAACATGTGACACGCTTCATGTCAACATGTGACAAGCTTCATGTCAACATGTGACACGCTTCATGTCAACATGTGACACGCTTCATGTCAACATGTGACACGCTTCATGTCAACATGTGACACGCTTCATGTCAACATGTGACACGCTTCATGTCAACATGTGACACGCTTTATGTCAACATGTGACACGCTTCATGTCAACATGTGACACGCTTCATGTCAACATGTGACAAGCTTCATGTCAACATGTGACACGCTTCATGTCAACATGTGACACGCTTTATGTCAACATGTGACACGCTTTATGTCAACATGTGACACGCTTCATGTCAACATGTGACACGCGTCATGTCAACATGTGACACGCTTTATGTCAACATGTGACACGCTTTATGTCAACATGTGACACGCTTCATGTCAACATGTGACACGCTTCATGTCAACATGTGACACGCTTTATGTCAACATGTGACACGCTTCATGTCAACATGTGACACGCTTCATGTCAACATGTGACACGCTTCATGTCAACATGTGACACGCTTCATGTCAACATGTGACACGCTTTATGTCAACATGTGACACGCTTTATGTCAACATGTGACACGCTTCATGTCAACATGTGACACGCGTCATGTCAACATGTGACACGCTTTATGTCAACATGTGACACGCTTTATGTCAACATGTGACACGCTTCATGTCAACATGTGACACGCTTCATGTCAACATGTGACACGCTTTATGTCAACATGTGACACGCTTCATGTCAACATGTGACACGCTTCATGTCAACATGTGACACGCTTCATGTCAACATGTGACACGCTTCATGTCAACATGTGACACGCTTTATGTCAACATGTGACACGCTTCATGTCAACATGTGACACGCTTTATGTCAACATGTGACACGCTTTATGTCAACATGTGACACGCTTCATGTCAACATGTGACACGCTTCATGTCAACATGTGACACGCTTCATGTCAACATGTGACACGCTTTATGTCAACATGTGACACGCTTCATGTCAACATGTGACACGCTTTATGTCAACATGTGACACGCTTTATGTCAACATGTGACACGCTTTATGTCAACATGTGACACGCTTCATGTCAACATGTGACACGCTTCATGTCAACATGTGACACGCTTCATGTCAACATGTGACACGCTTTATGTCAACATGTGACACGCTTTATGTCAACATGTGACACGCTTTATGTCAACATGTGACACGCTTCATGTCAACATGTGACACGCTTCATGTCAACATGTGACACGCTTCATGTCAACATGTGACACGCTTCATGTCAACATGTGACACGCTTCATGTCAACATGTGACACGCTTCATGTCAACATGTGACACGCTTCATGTCAACATGTGACACACTTTATGTCAACATGTGACACACTTTATGTCAACATGTGACACGCTTCATGTCAACATGTGACACGCTTCATGTCAACATGTGACACGCTTCATGTCAACATGTGACACGCTTTATGTCAACATGTGACACGCTTCATGTCAACATGTGACACGCTTCATGTCAACATGTGACACGCTTCATGTCAACATGTGACACGCTTCATGTCAACATGTGACACGCTTCATGTCAACATGTGACACGCTTCTGTCAGCAGTACGAGGTGAACGTCAGGAAGACTTCTCAAAGGGGATAAAACTACAATGATGGTGGCTCGTTGAACATCTGGTCTGGGGGGCGTTCCAACACTTTATTATCACGGCGATTTGTGTTTCCAGGAAAAGGAAAGTGGCCAACAGTATGTGGACACCAGGAACATCACAGGCTTTCAAAGAAGTCCTCTTCGTCTCCTCCTCTTCTCTTCTTATTATCGCTCCTCTGTCTCGTTTCCTTTGTATTTCTCCTCATTATATTTCCAACATGTCGTCGTCACATACGATTGCTTTCAAACCCGGCGCATGTTATCTTTCTCCTTTCTTCATTTGAATAACTGACATGTTTTCAGCCTAATTTCAGGCTGAAAACATCTTTTCACCGTAACATTCGTCAGTGACTGTGCAGCTGTGAGGGCCGGCTCGCTGAATGGAGGCTTTATTTGTGTTCTTTTAAAAGCCCGCCTTACCTTTCACTCCTCAGCCCAACGTCTGATCCATTCAGACAAAGAGATGAAGGTCCTCTGCTGCATGAGCGCACCACGACATGCAACACTCTGACAGGAAGCACTAGCAGCAGCAGCCATGTGGGTTGTTAACGTTAACGTTCATGATGGTGATTCTGGAGTCCTGAAGGGTCCTGAAGGGTCCTGAAGGGACGGACTGTCAGTGTTGATGTCTCTATTTAGCATCTTTTGGAGCTAATGCTGCTCCATACCATTCTTAATCAAGCGTACTCTTGCTAGTGAATAACCCAAGCTTTAATATTTGCAGATTAAGGATCATTTAAATCGTGAATATCGTCTCATGAGTGAACGTGATGTCTAGCTCGAAGCGAAAGTCCTGGTTTATTATCACGTAACTAGATTCCATAAGTAAGTGATGCAATAAAACATATTTGTTTCTTAATGAAATGTGAGGTTCACAAGTAAACCTTCAGAAAACATCTCGGAGATCTTTGACCTGTCGAAACATGCAAAGATGAAACAGCTGAATCTCTGCAAGGTTTTCAGAAACACAAACGAAATACGACAAAGACGAAGCTCGATGCTGAAGAAGACTGAGATACACAACATGTGAGCAAGGGACCCTTGAGTGAAATATCTGGACAGCTATTGGACGGATTGTGATGACATGTGGTTTTGTTTCTTTTAAACATCTCTCTGCTGTCTTCATCACCATCAAAGTGAGGAAGAAAAAGAAGCTTTTGCGCTCAAACTCACACTAATAGTGATGTATGATGATCGTCCATCGTCCTCTGAGGAGGTGATGGTCACAGTTCAGTCCACGGACGATGATGAAGGATGATGGAGGATGGAGGATGGAGGATGGATGATGAAGGATGAAGGATGGATGATGAAGGATGGAGTATGAAGGATGGAGGATAGAGGATGGATGATGAATGATGGATGATGAATGATGGATGATGAAGGATGGAGTATGAAGGATGGAGGATGGAGGATGGAGGATAGATGATGAAGGATGGAGGATGAGGATGAAGGATGGATGATGAAGGATGGATGATGGATGATGAAGGATGGAGGATGGAGGATGGAGGATGAAGGATGGATGATGAAGGATAGATGATGAAGGATGGAGGATGAGGATGAAGGATGGATGATGAAGGATGGATGATGGATGATGAAGGATGGAGGATGGAGGATGGAGGATGAAGGATGGATGATGAAGGATAGATGATGAAGGATGGAGGATGGAGTATGAAGGATGGAGGATAGAGGATGGATGATGAATGATGGCTGATGAAGGATGGATGATGAAGGATGGATGATGAAGGATGGATGATGAAGGATGGATGATGAAGGATGGGAGTATGAAGGATGGATGATGAAGGATGGATGATGAAGGATGGAGGATGAAGGATGGAGGATGGAGGATAGAGGATGAATGATGGATGATGAAGGATGGATGATGAAGGATGGATGATGAAGGATGGATGATGAAGGATGGATGATGAATGATGGATGATGAAGGATGGAGTATGAAGGATGGAGGATGGAGGATAGAGGATGGATGATGAAGGATAGATGATGAAGGATGGAGGATGAGGATGAAGGATGGATGATGAAGGATGGATGATGGATGATGAAGGATGGAGGATGGAGGATGGAGGATGAAGGATGGAGGATAGAGGATGGATGATGAATGATGGATGATGAATGATGGATGATGAAGGATGGAGGATGGAGGATGGAGGATAGAGGATGGATGATGAAGGATAGATGATGAAGGATGGAGGATGAGGATGAAGGATGGATGATGAAGGATGGATGATGGATGATGAAGGATGGAGGATGGAGGATGAAGGATGGAGGATAGAGGATGGATGATGAATGATGGATGATGAATGATGGATGATGAAGGATGGATGATGAAGGATGGATGATGAAGGATGGATGATGAAGGATGGGAGTATGAAGGATGGATGATGAAGGATGGATGATGAAGGATGGAGGATGAAGGATGGAGGATGGAGGATAGAGGATGAATGATGGATGATGAAGGATGGATGATGAAGGATGGATGATGAAGGATGGATGATGAAGGATGGATGATGAATGATGGATGATGAAGGATGGAGTATGAAGGATGGAGGATGGAGGATAGAGGATGGATGATGAAGGATAGATGATGAAGGATGGAGGATGAGGATGAAGGATGGATGATGAAGGATGGATGATGGATGATGAAGGATGGAGGATGGAGGATGGAGGATGAAGGATGGAGGATAGAGGATGGATGATGAATGATGGATGATGAAGGATGGAGGATGGAGGATGGAGGATAGAGGATGGATGATGAAGGATAGATGATGAAGGATGGAGGATGAGGATGAAGGATGGATGATGAAGGATGGATGATGGATGATGAAGGATGGAGGATGGAGGATGAAGGATGGAGGATAGAGGATGGATGATGAATGATGGATGATGAATGATGGATGATGAAGGATGGAGTATGGAGGATGGAGGATGGAGGATAGAGGATGGATGATGAAGGATAGATGATGAAGGATGGAGGATGAGGATGAAGGATGGATGATGAAGGATGGATGATGGATGATGAAGGATGGAGGATGGAGGATGGAGGATGAAGGATGGATGATGAAGGATAAATGATGAAGGATGGATGGATGATGGATGATGAAGGATGGAGGATGGATGATGGATGATTCAATTCAATTCAATTCAATTAATTTTTGTATAGCCCAAAATCACAAATTACAAATTTGCCTCAGAGGGCTTTACAATATGTACACATTTGACATCCTCTTGTCCCGGAACCCTCACATCAGAACAGGAAAAACTCCCCAAAAAACCCCTTTAACGGGGAGGAAAGAGGAAGAAACCTGTGGGAGAGCAATAGAGGAGGGATCCCTCTCCCAGGATGGACAGAAGTGCAATGATGTCATGTGTAGAACAGGATAGTGAATTACAACACATTCAATGTAATTACAGCACATTCAATGTATGACACAACCACGACAGGAGGCAACACCTGGTCCAGGTAAACCCGGATACACAGGAACCTGTGAGGCGAGAAAGCACAGAGACTCTGGTGAAGAAGCAGGTCAATAATGTGCATTAATGGTATCGGTAGTATGAAATAGTAATGTGAGTAATAATAAAAGTGATATTAGCAGTTGGAGTCAGCAGGGCCATGGTAGGAGGAAGGACCAGGGTCCAGATGAAACCATGCTCCATGGAAACCTGTGAGGAGAGGAAGCACAAAGACTCCGGGGAAGAGACAAAATCAGTACTGTGCATTAATGGTATCGGTAATAGGATTAATAATGTTAATAATTAAGATCGTAGTAGGTGTCAGCAGGGCCATGGCTGGTTGAAGAACCAGTGTCCAGATAAAACTGCGGTCATCCTGTGAGGCGAGAAAGCACAAATACTCCGGGGAAGAAGTAAAGTTAGTAATGAGCATTAATGGGACATCAATGCATACAGACGGAGGTGAAGAAGAGGAGGAGAGAGGTGCTCAGTGTAGGAAGTCCCCCTGTAGTTTTTGCCTATACCAGTTTGTCCATGGGCCGGTCCAAGGCAAGCCAGAGCCAGCCCTAACTATAAGCACTATCAAAGAGGAACGTCTTAAGCCTGCTCTTAAATGTGGTGAGTGTGTCTGCCCCCCGGACTGAAACGGGAAGCTGGTTCCACAGAAGAGGAGCTTGATAACTGAAGGCTCTGGCTCCCATCCTACTTTTTAAGACTCTAGGAACCACAAGTAACCCTGAATCACTGGATCGCAGCTCTCTAGTAGGGCAGTATGGTACTATAAGCTCTTTAAGATATGATGGAGCCTGACCAATTCGGGCTTTGTAGGTAAGTAAAAGGATTTTAAATTCTATTCTAGATTTTACAGGGAGCCAGTGCAGAGAAGCTAATACAGGAGTAATATGATCTCTCCTCTTAGTTCTTGTTAGTACACGAGCTGCAGCATTCTGGATCAGCTGGAGAGATTTAAGAGACTTATTAGAGCAGCCTGAAAATAAGGAATTGCAATAATCTAGTCTAGAGGTAACAAATGCATGAACTAATTTCTCTGCATCGCTTTGAGATAGGATGTGCCTGATTTTTGAAATATTACGTAGGTGAAAAAAGGCAGTCCTCGAAATAAGTTTTATCTGAGAGTTGAAAGACAAATCCTGATCAAAGGTAACTCCAAGATTCTTGACGGTGCTGCTGGACGTCAGCGCAATGCCATCTAGAGAAACTATATCATTAGATAACTGATTTCGGAGGTGTTCTGGGCCTAGTAGAATAACTTCAGTTTTGTCTGAGTTTAACATCAGGAAGTTGCAGGTCATCCAGGTTTTTATGTCCTTAAGACACGCTTGCAGTTTAGCAAGCTGGTTGGTTTCGTCTGGTTTGATCGATATATATAATTGAGTATCATCTGCATAACAATGAAAGGTTATAGAGTGTTTTCTAATAATATTGCCTAAAGGAAGCATATATAAGGTGAACAAGATTGGTCCAAGCACAGAACCTTGTGGAACTCCATAACTGACGTTGGTCTTCATCGAGGCTTCATCATTTACATAAACAAACTGAGATCGATCCGATAAATAGGATCCAAACCAGTTCAGTGCGGTTCCTTTGATGCCAATATAATGTTCCAGTCTCTGCAACAGGATGTAGTGGTCTATAGTGTCGAACGCAGCACTAAGGTCTAACAGGACAAGAACAGAGACGAGTCCTTTGTCTGATGCGATTAGAAGGTCATTAGTTATTTTTACCAGAGCTGTCTCTGTGCTATGATGCTTTCAAAATCCTGACTGAAAATCGTCAAATAAACTATTGTTACACAGAAAGTCACACAACTGATTTGCAACTGCTTTCTCAAGGATCTTAGAGAGGAAGGGAAGGTTAGAGATCGGTCTATAGTTGGCCAACACCTCTGGATCCAGAGTGGGCTTCTTAAGAAGAGGTTTAATCACAGCTACTTTAAAGGACTGTGGTACATGACCTGTTACTAAAGACAGGTTGATGATATCTAATAAAGTTGTGCTAATTAATGGTAGCACTTCTTTAAGCAGCCTAGTCGGTATAGGGTCTAAGAGACAGGTGGAAGGTTTAGACGTAAAAATTGTTGAAGTCAGTTTGTCAAGGTCAATGGGAGTAAAGCCATCTAAACATATATCAGGGTTTACAGCTGTTTCTAAGGTTACTCTATTTGTGGAAAGATCGGTCGAGGGCAGGAGATTATTAATGTTCTCTCTAATAATTATAATTTTATCATTAAAGAAGTTCATGAAGTCATTGCTACTGAGGTCTATAGGGATACTCGGCACAACAGAGCTGTGACTCTCTGTCAGCCTGGCTACAGTGCTGAAGAGGAACCTGGGGTTGTTCTTATTTTTCTCTATTAACGATGAGTAATAGGCTGCTCTGGCATTACGGAGGGCCTTCTTATATGTCTTAAGACTGTCTCGCCAGAGTAACCGAGATTCTTCCAAGTTAGTGGAACGCCATGTTCTTTCAAGTTTTCGCGATGTTTGCTTTAATTTGCGGGTTTCAGGGTTATACCATGGAGCGGATCTCCTTTGTTTTACCAACTTCTTTTTTAAAGGAGCAATAGAGTCTAGTGTCCTTCTCAGTGAGCTTGTAGCACTGTCGATGAATGATGAAGGATGGATGATGAAGGATGGAGGATGAAGGATGGATGATGAAGGATGGATGATGAAGGATGGATGATGGATGATGGATGATGAAGGATGGAGGATGGAGGATGGATGATGAAGGATGGAGTATGAAGGATGGAGGATAGAGGATGAAGGATGGAGGATGAAGGATGGAGGATGGAGGATAGAGGATGAATGATGGATGATGAAGGATGGAGTATGAAGGATGGAGGATAGAGGATGGATGATGAAGGATGGATGATGAAGGATGGATGATGAAGGATGGATGATGAAGGATGGAGTATGAAGGATGAATGATGAAGGATGGATGATGAAGGATGGAGGATGAAGGATGGAGGATGGATGATGAAGGATGGAGTATGAAGGATGGAGGATAGAGGATGGATGATGAAGGATGGAGGATGAAGGATGGAGTATGAAGGATGGAGGATAGAGGATGGATGATGAATGATGGATGATGAAGGATGGATGATGAAGGATGGATGATGAGGATGATGAAGGATGGATGATGAAGGATGGATGATGAAGGATGGAGGATGGAGGATGGAGGATAGAGGATGAATGATGGATGATGAAGGATGGATGATGAAGGATGGATGATGAAGGATGGATGATGAAGGATGGAGTATGAAGGATGGAGTATAGAGGATGGATGATGAATGATGGATGATGAATGATGGATGATGAAGGATGGAGTATGAAGGATGGAGGATGGAGGATGGAGGATAGAGGATAGAGGATGAATGATGGATGATGAAGGATGGATGAGGAAGGATGGAGTATGAAGGATGGAGGATATAGGATGGATGATGAAGGATGAAGGATGGAGGATAGAGGATAGAGGATGGATGATGAAGGATGATGAAGGATGGAGTATGGAGGATGGAGGATAGAGGATAGAGGATGGAGGATGGAGGATAGAGGATGAATGATGGATGATGAAGGATGGATGATGAAGGATGGAGGATAGAGGATAGAGGATAGAGGATGGATGATGAAGGATGGAGTATGGAGGATAGAGGATAGAGGATGGATGATGAAGGATGATGAAGGATGGAGGATGGAGGATAGAGGATGGAGGATAGAGGATGAAGGATGAAGGATGGATGATGAAGGATGGAGGATGGAGGATAGAGGATGAGGATGAAGGATGGATGATGGATGATGAAGGATGGAGGATGGAGGATGGAGGATGAAGGATGGATTATGAAGGATAGATGATGAAGGATGGAGGATGGATGATGAAGGATGGATGATGGATGATGAAGGATGGAGGATAGAGGATGGAGGATGGAGGATGAAGGATGGATGATGAAGGATGGATGATAGAGGATGGAGGATGAAGGATGGATGATGGATGATGAAGGATGGATGATGAAGGATGGATGATGAAGGATGGATGATGGATGATGGAGGGTTGGTGGTGGTGATGATGAGCTCTGCTCTCATTATGGACGGTGTGAGTTCTTCTTCTGTTGTTTACTGATGACCTCTGACTTCTTCTCGTCTCCACCGTTAGCTACACACACTTAGCTACTTCAGCTACTTCAGCTGAGATGTTTAGAAACACTGAATGAGAGGGTATAAAAAAAACATGTGAAATCTTGTTCATACTTTGATGATGATTCTTGTATTTTAAACGTTTGTTTCTCTTCTCTACATGATGACTTCATTTTCAAGTCGAGACAATTTTCCCGATTTTCCCGATAATGGAAATCCACCACGATCAGTTTACTGTGAGTGTTTTTAATCCACAAATAAATCCTTCAAAATATCGTCTTTAACATTAAAAAAGCATATAATAATATGTAAACATATTTAAATTGAATGTGTGTTTTGACTTTTATTTTGAAAGATTTAATCCTGAAAAATATTACCTACCAACCAACCAGAGAGCATCATAGCATGTTTTGAGCTGCTGTCATCAGACTGGTAACTCTTCTCACGCACACACACGCACGCACGCACGCACGCACGCACACACGCACACACACACACACACTTGCAGGCTGTGTGTCAAAGCTTGATGTGTGTTGACTCCTGGAGTTGGAACTGTGAGGATTTATGTCGATCTCTGCTGTGTTTCCCTCAGTAGTGTCCTCCTAAGAGTCCCGCCCACTGCCGCGCCTCTCTCCTTCGGCACAGCTGTGCCTCATCTCCGGTGATCGCCTCCAGCTGACATAAATACTCCTGCCACTCTCATCCCAGTTGTCAGTCCGTCCGTTTACCTACCTGGTATTCCGACCCGTGAGTAGTCCATTTGTTACTCTCTGAAGATCTGAAACTAACGTTGCCTCTCGTTTTTCCGACCTGCCTGCCGTACAGTGTCGAGCCTCGGGTTTTCACCTGTACGAGGAAGCCTTCCAGTTCGTTCCTCGGAGATCAACTGTTTAGTCTTGGCGTTCCTGTGTCGAGCCTCGGGTGTCACACAGACGATCCAGCCTGCCTGCCAGCCGCGGACGCGGACCGGCCACTTCCCGGCTAAGATCCGAGCGGAGCGCGAGGACGCGCCTCCGTATTGACGTTGACAGTTTTCCTGTCGGCTTCGTCTGCCGCTCCGCAGGATTAGCCACTTTCCGGCTTGGAACCGGCCGGAGGCGTGAAGACGCCTCCTATTGACTTTGTCCATTTCCTGTTTTTTCCCTTGACTGAGAGAAATAAACGAACCTTGGTTTTGAAATAGAACTTTGCTGTCTGAGTCTGCATTTAGGTCCGTGAAACACCCCACATCATAACAGAACGGACTGACCCAGCGCTAGACACAATTGTTCCACCCGCCTGTGTCCTAGGGGTCCTCACCTGGGCGATAGAGTCTGCAGTGCGGGAGGCTCAGCAGACCCAGCCAGACCCAGGAGGTGGTCCTCCAGGGCGCCTGTTCGTTCCCCTTTCCGTCCGTTCCCGGGTCCTACAATGGGCTCATGACTCCCGTCTCTCCGGCCACCCTGGGATAAGACGTACGATCAACTGGCTCCGGCGCTCCTTCTGGTGGCCATCTTTGGACAATGACACCCGAGCTTACGTCTTAGCCTGTACCACCTGTGCGCGCAACAAGGCCTCGCACAGACCCCCTGTCGGACTATTACGACCTCTGCCGGTTCCCCACAGGCCTTGGTCGCATATGGCATTGGACTTTGTCACCGGATTTCCCCCCTCCGAGAGCAACACGGTCATCCTGACCATCGTGGACCGGTTTTCCAAGGCGGCTCACTTTATTCCCCTTCCCAAGCTCCCGTCGGCCCGCGAGACCGCAGACTTGTTGGTTCAACATGTCTTTAGACTCCACGGCATCCCTATGGATATTGTTTCTGATTGGGGTCCTCAGTTCTCCTCCCAAGTTTGGAAGGCGTTCTGCCGCAGCCTCGGTGCCACTGCTAGCCTCTCCTCCGGCTTTCACCCCCAGACCAATGGGCAGACCGAGAGGCTTAACCAGGAGCTAGAAGCCATGCTCCGATGTGTAGCGGCGGCAAATCCATCTTCCTGGAGTTGTCACTTGGCCTGGATAGAGTACGCACACAACAGCCATACCTCCACGGCAACAGGTCTCTCCCCCTTCGAGGCCTCCATTGGCCACCAACCTCCCCTTCTACCCAGCCAAGAGGTCGAGATTTCCGTCCCGTCTGTCCAAATCAACCAGCGCCGATGCAGAAGAGTCTGGAGAGAGACTCGTGCCGCCCTACTCCGTTCTTCCGAACAAAACAAGCGTCTGGCTGATCGCCGCCGCACACCCGCCCCCACCTATCTTCCCGGCCAACAGGTCTGGCTTTCCACCAAGGACATACCCCTACGCACTGAATCCAAGAAGCTCTCTCCCAGATTCATTGGCCCGTTCCCCATTGTCTCCGTTATCAACCCGGTCACGGTCAAGCTCAAGCTCCCGCAATCCATGAGGATCCACCCTGTTTTCCATGTGTCTCTGCTCAAGCCCGTTCACTCCAGTCCTCTGAACCCTCCGGCCGAACCCCCCCCCCCCCCCCCCGACTCATCGAAGGCGGTCCGGTTTACGCGGTCAACCGTCTCCTGGATGTCCGCCGACGAGGTAGGGGTTACCAATACCTCGTGGATTGGGAGGGGTATGGTGTGGCGGAACGATGCTGGGTTCCTCGCTCCCGGATTATGGATCCAGAGCTACTCCGCACATACCATCGCCTGCACCCCGATAAGCCTGGCGGTTCGCCGGGAGGCTCCCGTTGAGGGGGGGGTACTGTGAGGATTTATGTCGATCTCTGCTGTGTTTCCCTCAGTAGTGTCCTCCTAAGAGTCCCGCCCACTGCCGCGCCTCTCTCCGTAGGCACAGCTGTGCCTCATCTCCGGTGATCGCCTCCAGCTGACATAAATACTCCTGCCACTCTCATCCCAGTTGTCAGTCCGTCCGTTTACCTACCTGGTATTCCGACCCATGAGTAGTCCATTTGTTACTCTCTGAAGATCTGAAACTAACGTTGCCTCTCGTTTTTTCGACCTGCCTGCCATACAGTGTCGAGCCTCGGGTTTTCACCTGTACGAGGAAGCCTTCCAGTTCGTTCCTCGGAGATCAACTGTTTAGTCTTGGCGTTCCTGTGTCGAGCCTCGGGTGTCACACAGACGATCCAGCCTGCCTGCCAGCCGCGGACGCGGACCGGCCACTTCCCGGCTAAGATCCGAGCGGAGCGCGAGGACGCGCCTCCGTATTGACGTTGACAGTTTTCCTGTCGGCTTCGTCTGCCGCTCCGCAGGATTAGCCACTTTCCGGCTTGGAACCGGCCGGAGGCGTGAAGACGCCTCCTATTGACTTTGTCCATTTCCTGTTTTTTCCCTTGACTGAGAGAAATAAACGAACCTTGGTTTTGAAATAGAACTTTGCTGTCTGAGTCTGCATTTAGGTCCGTGAAACACCCCACATCATAACAGAACGGACTGACCCAGCGCTAGACACAATTGTTCCACCCGCCTGTGTCCTAGGGGTCCTCACCTGGGCGATAGAGTCTGCAGTGCGGGAGGCTCAGCAGACCCAGCCAGACCCAGGAGGTGGTCCTCCAGGGCGCCTGTTCGTTCCCCTTTCCGTCCGTTCCCGGGTCCTACAATGGGCTCATGACTCCCGTCTCTCCGGCCACCCTGGGATAAGACGTACGATCAACTGGCTCCGGCGCTCCTTCTGGTGGCCATCTTTGGACAATGACACCCGAGCTTACGTCTTAGCCTGTACCACCTGTGCGCGCAACAAGGCCTCGCACAGACCCCCTGTCGGACTATTACGACCTCTGCCGGTTCCCCACAGGCCTTGGTCGCATATGGCATTGGACTTTGTCACCGGATTTCCCCCCTCCGAGAGCAACACGGTCATCCTGACCATCGTGGACCGGTTTTCCAAGGCGGCTCACTTTATTCCCCTTCCCAAGCTCCCGTCGGCCCGCGAGACCGCAGACTTGTTGGTTCAACATGTCTTTAGACTCCACGGCATCCCTATGGATATTGTTTCTGATTGGGGTCCTCAGTTCTCCTCCCAAGTTTGGAAGGCGTTCTGCCGCAGCCTCGGTGCCACTGCTAGCCTCTCCTCCGGCTTTCACCCCCAGACCAATGGGCAGACCGAGAGGCTTAACCAGGAGCTAGAAGCCATGCTCCGATGTGTAGCGGCGGCAAATCCATCTTCCTGGAGTTGTCACTTGGCCTGGATAGAGTACGCACACAACAGCCATACCTCCACGGCAACAGGTCTCTCCCCCTTCGAGGCCTCCATTGGCTACCAACCTCCCCTTCTACCCAGCCAAGAGGTCGAGATTTCCGTCCCGTCTGTCCAAATCAACCAGCGCCGATGCAGAAGAGTCTGGAGAGAGACTCGTGCCGCCCTACTCCGTTCTTCCGAACAAAACAAGCGTCTGGCTGATCGCCGCCGCACACCCGCCCCCACCTATCTTCCCGGCCAACAGGTCTGGCTTTCCACCAAGGACATACCCCTACGCACTGAATCCAAGAAGCTCTCTCCCAGATTCATTGGCCCGTTCCCCATTGTCTCCGTTATCAACCCGGTCACGGTCAAGCTCAAGCTCCCGCAATCCATGAGGATCCACCCTGTTTTCCATGTGTCTCTGCTCAAGCCCGTTCACTCCAGTCCTCTGAACCCTCCGGCCGAACCCCCCCCCCCCCCGACTCATCGAAGGCGGTCCGGTTTACACGGTCAACCGTCTCCTGGATGTCCGCCGACGAGGTAGGGGTTACCAATACCTCGTGGATTGGGAGGGGTATGGTGTGGAGGAACGATGCTGGGTTCCTCGCTCCCGGATTATGGATCCAGAGCTACTCCGCACATACCATCGCCTGCACCCCGATAAGCCTGGCGGTTCGCCGGGAGGCTCCCGTTGAGGGGGGGGTACTGTGAGGATTTATGTCGATCTCTGCTGTGTTTCCCTCAGTAGTGTCCTCCTAAGAGTCCCGCCCACTGCCGCGCCTCTCTCCGTAGGCACAGCTGTGCCTCATCTCCGGTGATCGCCTCCAGCTGACATAAATACTCCTGCCACTCTCATCCCAGTTGTCAGTCCGTCCGTTTACCTACCTGGTATTCCGACCCATGAGTAGTCCATTTGTTACTCTCTGAAGATCTGAAACTAACGTTGCCTCTCGTTTTTTCGACCTGCCTGCCATACAGTGTCGAGCCTCGGGTTTTCACCTGTACGAGGAAGCCTTCCAGTTCGTTCCTCGGAGATCAACTGTTTAGTCTTGGCGTTCCTGTGTCGAGCCTCGGGTGTCACACAGACGATCCAGCCTGCCTGCCAGCCGCGGACGCGGACCGGCCACTTCCCGGCTAAGATCCGAGCGGAGCGCGAGGACGCGCCTCCGTATTGACGTTGACAGTTTTCCTGTCGGCTTCGTCTGCCGCTCCGCAGGATTAGCCACTTTCCGGCTTGGAACCGGCCAGAGGCGTGAAGACGCCTCCTATTGACTTTGTCCATTTCCTGTTTTTTCCTTGACTGAGAGAAATAAACGAACCTTGGTTTTGAAATAGAACTTTGCTGTCTGAGTCTGCATTTGGGTCCGTGAAACACCCCACATCATAACAGGAACTTTGCATTTAAAATATCTGTCAAACACTCGCTGGATTGATTGACGTGTTCTCCTCCGCCCACACACACACACACACACACACACTAATAGATGTATGAAGACACACACACACACACTAATAGATGTATGAAGACACACACACACACACACTCACACTCACACACACACACACACACACTAATAGATGTATGAAGACACACACTCACTCACACACTCTCACACACACAGAGTACACCATAACGCCTTTAAAGCAGCTTTCCTGCAGCAGCAGTGAATAGTTCACCGTGAGGAGTTTCTCTCATCCCTAACCGGTATCAGCAGCATCCTACACGCCGGCGCCGGCGTCCCCGGCTCGCGTCGCCCTCATTAATCTCTCTAATGGAGAAGTAAGTGATGGGTAATCACGGTTGCTCCTCTGCTGACGGCGTTCAGAGCTGCTTTCTGTTTGTTCTAAAATCTGATCGACACGCCGGTTCAAGTCTCAGGAAATAGAGAAGAGGTGGTGTTAAACACACCACATGTATGTTGTGTGATGTAGAAACACAGCCGTCATTTACAGACGGAATAGATTCTGATCTGATGTGTTCAGGTGCGGGTGGGATGATGAAGTACGGCGTAGGAGGGTCGTAACAGCAGGTTGTGTTTTGATGAGACGATATTCACGATATTCACGATCATCCCCATATTTGAAATCCACCACGATCAATTTACCGTGAGTGTTTTTTAATCCACGATTAAATCCTTCAGAATATCGT